>APFE030987213.1:27485-87237 GCA_000404065.3 Pinus taeda
TGGTATTCTAAATCATCACTCATATTAATGGATCAAAATGGATCCATTCAGGAAGTCTGTATCCTTCCATGAATTAGAAGACAGAGAGTCATCTGTTACAGAGAATCCCTTTAGGGATATATTTGCATCAACTTCTAGTCGAGTTTTAAATCAAGCAGAACTTGAATATGAAAAGCCACAACCATCTGCTCGATGGCAATTACCTAGTATCTCTGCATCAAAAGTTTATGATGATTTGTCTATTTTCCATTTAAAAGACGTCACTATAATTAGTATAAAGGAGTCTATTAGTCAGATTCAGGGGAATTCTGACAATATTCAGTCTATTCCTCTTCTGGATCCAAAAACATTACCAGCCAAAACTAAAAGGTTCAAAACAAAATATTTGCACTTGGGATGCATAAGGATAAGGATCAACCCTTTGACTCATCAAGGGTTAAATACTTTTGTGCTAGCCACGGTCCGAGATCTTACTCATAATAAGTATACCAATTCGTTAATAGGAGGTATAGTTGCCCCTCTATCGCATGGCCTAGTATACTTTGACTATTATCCTAATTTTTCAATGTATGTCTTTAACGAATAGATCAGATCCTGCAGTTGCAGATCCAAACTTCAAAGTTTGATATGCACTAGAAAAGAAAAGGCATAACATAGCCATACAATCAAGAGGATGTTTCCGACACACAAATATGTTATGGCCAGCCATACTCGATACACCCAGTTGGGATTCAAAAGTAAGTGTTGTTGTTCTAACAAATTCAAAGAATCATAAAATAGAACATCAAACAATTTGATGGGCAGATATTACATTCCCTGAACACTGGGTAGTTTCTAATCCCAAGCCTCCAGCACTTAAAAGAGTAACCTCTGTTGATTTCCAAGAGAACCAATCCTCTGTTGTTTTGTCTTTCCCTAGAAGATCTACTATTGATTACAAAGGAATTGAAAGAGCCTGCAAAAGTTCCAAATTTTATAGAGATCCATCCACTGTTGATACCGCTTGTTCTAGCTCAATTTCTTGTAAACATATTTCTTTGTTTGAATTTGCTCAGCAAGTCAATTTCAATTCCCTAGAAGTTACATGTCCTGAATGTAAAGCTGCTGTAAATTTATGTACCCTTGCTGAATCTGTCATTCACGAGAATCACCATCCAAGAACTGGTGAAGCTCCTCCTTCTACATCAGTCAAACCATGCCCTAACCCAAATGTTTAGACATCCTTTTTCCTCATGAGCCAGAGTCTGACCATGTTCTAATGATGCATGAGATTATCACTTTAGAAGGAGAAGATCCCAGATTGACAGAAATGTTCAATGTAATGAGGCCAACCAAGCCCAAATATGGACTAGGCTATCTTGAGCAAGCAAAAGGCTTGATTCCTTCATGTAGATTTGGTCTTGTTCCAGATGACTGTAAAAAGCCTGCAGTCATGGAAATGCACAAGTTATTTACTCTGATGAATCGCTGCTTGAAATTAGAAATAAGTTCTAAATGGATGAAAGCCATGTTGAACTGGGACTTATTGACCAATCCAGAAGCAGAGCAGTTTGGCCTTAGTCATATTATTGAGGAGAGGATTAAATTATCTCGATATTGGAAACATTATATGGAAGTCACAAATTCTTGGATTTCCTTTTATGAATGGAAGAAAAATGTTTCCCCTGAAGTTGTGTTAGTAGGATCATCCTCTTCATCATCCACCAAACATGCTTGGACTGCTTTAGATGGCAGTAGAGTAGAGACTCCATCTACTTTTCCTCCATACAGAGGAATTATCATCGGAGAAAATCAAAATGTGGTAAAGGCAATTCCTTTGGTTCAAAAAGATGATAATGCATTGGGGATAGATGGAAGGATTCAAAAGGCCAGTGAACAAATCAATTGGACTAATACAACAATAAAGGGTCTGGAGATAAATACAACAAAGGCTGTAGAAATAAAGGAACAGTTTGATACTGTTCAAGTCTCACAGAATGAGGTTAACAGAAACCTCAACGATGTACAATATACTTCATATGTTGTTAGATCTTATGCCAAAGAATATTTAAATAAACTAGAGGAAATGGAAGAGAAAATAGTAGATCATATGGATACTACTAAAAATTTGATATCTGGTTTAACTACAAAGGTTGTAAAAATAAATTTGTCAAAAATTGATAAACTATTTCCTACCTCTTTTCTCTACAAAAGGAATATAAAGATTCAAGATCCTGTTAAACCAATCAATAGGTTCCCGGCACTATTTCCCAAAGAAGTAGCCACATCTTCAGCATAAAAGCCAAAGGCTACAGAAAAAGTCACCATTGCTTCCTTATTCAAGGAAGAAGAAGATGAAAAGAAGGAATCTAAGTCTCAGATCTTTCCCATATATGAACCACTTGAAATTAGGTTCAATGAATATCCTGCATCTGATCTTGAAGGCAAAGGAAAGCTTCCTGAAGCTCATACATTTTTCCCTGAATCACACAAAGAGTGGAATATTGATAATCTAAGTGTTGGTCAGATTAGACAATTAATTGATATGATGTTCACAAAATATAAACTCATGTGTCTTAGAGGAAAAAGTGAAATAGAAGCATGCAAGACTATTATTCAGTGTTCTACAGGAACACTGCTCAGGTGGTGGGAGACTGAATCTTCTCCAGCACTATTGATAAAAATGGAAGTAGAAGTGCATAAAGATGAAGTAGGAGATGTGATTCACAATTCAGATGGCTCAACTACAAGCAACATGATAGGAGCTCTGACATCTATGGTCTTGGAGCACTAGTGTGGCAGTGAAAGAAAGATTGCAGATAAGAATGAAGTTATTCTCATGAATCTCAAGTGTCACAAGATGTCACAATATGAATACTTTCACAGGGATTGGATGTAAAGAATCTATGAAGTGAAAGATTCAAAAAATATGCTATGGAAACAGGCTTATCTCGCTGCCCTTCCATCCAGGTTTGTTGATTATATCAGGTTGTAAGAGATTTTTTAGTTTCCATTTGAATCATATACTTGGGGTGAGATTTATTCTCACATTTCAAAAACATTGGTGAGCTTATGCACAAGTTCCAAAGTAAACAAATCTTTGGAAAAACTTTCAAAGCTCCCAGACAAGAAGTCCATTTGCAGCAAATATGTACTCACAGTCGATGACCCTTTGGTCAAGAGAAGAAAAGAAAAGAAAAGTGCTAAAAAGGAGTATAAACAGAATGCTAAAGGATATAAAAATAGAAGAAAGCATTCCCAGCGATCTAAAGGTCACTCCTCCAAAGCCAGAAAGGGCTACTACTAGTATTCCCCAGGACACATTATTATAGACCCTCTAACATTCATCTGCATACAACCAAACAAGAGAAGTGGAACAATCTCACTTGTTGGTTGTGTGGCAAAACTGGACATACGTCCTCAAGATGTCCAGAAGGAGAAGAATCTAAGAAAAACAAAGGGAAGAAGTCCCAAGCCTCTTTTCAGAGAGGTAAAAATATCAAGCAAGAGGGACAGATACAATGTATGAAGTGTGGTGCCCGCTCTCACAGAACAGAACGCTGCCCAAATGTGGTAATTAAAGACCAAATCCAACAACAACAACTTGAAGAATCATCTTTTGATTCTTTTAGTTCTTCGTCTCAAGAAGAATTACAAGCACACATGCAAGACTTTTCAGATTCTGAAACAACATCTTGTTCTTGTCTTGAATCAGAAGAATGTGCTTGTCAGATGCATTATGATTCTGATTCAGAATCATACAGTGATTCTAGCTTTGAAGAAATATCCTTCAGACCACAGAAAGAGAAAATCTTAATGGCTGCCACAGAAGAAGATGAAATAAAAAATTCTTTCTCAGATTTGAGCAATGGAAGATGGAGAAATGAAGAATCGGCTAACAGAGGCATTCATGGACCAGCTCAAATCCAGTTCTTCCAGAAATACAGGTAAAAAGCCATTATTTGTTGATGCTTCTTTTGAAAGGAATACCAGATCCTTCCGGTGACATCAAGAGAAGCCAGACAAGGTGCGTTCACTCACCTTGGGAGAAGTAAGTAGAGAGATCCATAATATTAAATCTGAAATCTCTGCTTAGAAATCCCAAATTGCTGGAATAAAGAAAGGTAAGCAAGCTGTAGAAGAAAATTCTCAGTCATGGGACACAACATAATATGCCAAAAATCTTAATCCAAATCTTGAAATTATTGAAGGAAAGAAAGACCCTGTCTTTGGATTTCAAGAAATGAGAATTCTTGTTATCTCCTACCAACAACATAATGTAAAAGTGAACATCTGCATAAAGGGAGAAATGTTTGAACTCAAAACACTCCTTGACTCAGGAACTGATGTGAACATTTTAAATAAGAAAGTGATACCAGCAAAATATTGGGTTTCTTCAAAAATAAATGTTGTAGGATTGGGTAATAAAAAGCTTAAGTATGAAGTTCCTAAGGCTTCTATCTGTTTTGAAAATCATTGCATCAATTTGAAATTTGCAGTAGCATACATCCAAGTTGACTGTATTCTAGGAAATATATTCCTAGCAGTTGTTGAGCCACATGGGTCAACCAGATTAAAAGAAAACAAAGCTGATTATTTTATTTCTGTTTCTACTTCGAAAGGAATAACAAAAAGGATTGAGTTGCCTTGTATCTCAAATCCTTGAGTCTCTACAATGGTCCAGACTATCCAAGATTTGGACAAAGCAGAAGCCAAACTGACAGATCTGAAATCTACACTTAAGGTAGAAGAACAACTAAAGGATCCTCAGGTTAAGAGGAAAATTGGGGAACTAAAGAAGCAAATTGAAGGTGAATGCTGCTCAGAAGAACCAAATGCATTCTGGCACTGAAAGCAGCATACTATTGAGCTCCCATACAAAGAAGGATATACAGGTAAGCCCTGTAAAAGTAGAGCTATTCCTATGAACAAGGAATATAGAGATCTCTGTGAAAAAGAGATCAAACAACTCTGACACAGAAAACTCATCAAAGAATCCGATAGCCCCTGGAACTATTATGGATTCTATGTCAACAAAAAGGCAGAACAAATCAGAGGTATCCCAAGGCTGGTAATAAATTTCAAACCTCTAATTTCTGTTCTTGCAGATGACACCTATCCGATTCCTCACAAAGGAGACCTAATGAGTAGGATCGCTGGAGCTAAAATATTTTCAAAGTTTGATTTGAAGGCAAGATTCTAGCAAGTTGACATTTCAGAAAAAGATAAGTTCAAAACTACTTTCAGTATTTCGGCAGGCCACTATGAGTGGAATGTCATGCCTTTTGGTTTAAAGAATGCTCCATCAAAATTCCAAAAGGTAATGGATAAAATTTTTAAGCCATATTTTGATTGGCTCATAGTTTACATTGATGATGTTATAATCTTCTCCAAGAACATCCAAGACCATTTTAAGCATGTTCATACATTTAAACAACTGGTAAAACATAATGGTCTAGTTTTGAGTAAGAAAAAGATAGAAGTCTTTCAGACTATTATCAAATTTCTTGGTCATACCATATTCAATGGCCAAATCTCTATGCAGAAGCATGCGCTTGAGTTCGCTGACAAATTCCCAGATGTTATTATAGACAAGAATCAACTTCAGAGATTCTTGGGGTGTTTGAATTATGTCAGTAATTTTTAGAAAGATTGTGCCGCAGACAGAAGTGTGCTAAATCAAAGACTTAGAAAGGAGCCACCTCAGTGGATAGGAGAACACACCAAGGCTGTTCAGAACATCAAAGCCAAGGTAAAGTCTCTTCCCATTTTATATGTCTCTAATGATAGTGCATTCAATATTGTTGAAACAGATACCAGTAATATAGGATGGGGAGGTATCCTAAAACAAAGAAAATATGGCACTGAACAAGTCGTCCAGTTTGCATCAGGGACCTAGAATCCTGTTGAACAAAATTATTACACGATTGAGAAAGAAGTAAAAGCTACGTGGAACTGTATTAGCAAATTTGATATTCATTTAATAAAAAAACAGTTTTTGCTTCGAACTGATGCTTCAACCTTGCATAAAGTCTTAACTAAGGCCATCAAGAAGCCAGGAGAGGCCAAATTTGCCAGATGACAAGCGCTCTTTGCTAAATTCGACTTTCAAGTCGAACATATAAAGGGCACAAAGAACTGTCTCCCAGATTTTCTCTACAGGGCGTTTATCCAGCCACAAGAACATATCATGGTCATAGTCATAGAATGGGACCAAAGTTAGAAACAAGAAGTCCTGCGCACCATACCAGACAATCAAGACTGGGAAGAATACAGGGACAAGTGGAAGCCAACATGGTAGTTGAGAAATACCAAGGTGTTAGATGCTAATCTGCAAGCACATACTGACATTCAACATCTTGTACCAGAAAGAAGGGTGTATCCAAAAGGGAGTAAATGAATACATGACACGATCTACACAAAAGCCAAAAGGGATGCATTATATGCAGAAGATGCTCTTCAAAGAGACTTTCATGATATTTCATGAATTTGGTGTCATGGAGGTATCCGCCAAGGAATTTATGAAAAATATTTCTGCATCAATCGAACTAGGAATTTGGCATGGCCTATGCCTACTCAGACTTCTGCAAATGGCCAGGAGGAGATCCTAAGCTAATCTTTCCAGACACAGTGTATGATTTTGCAGCATATCAAAAGCTATGGTGGGATTTTCTGACTGTAGATGACAAGGAAGAAACCCATTATACTAAATTAAAATTTAGTCCAACGGGAATAATGCAAAGAAATCAACAATGTGAATGGCTGCAAAATTGGTGGACTGATTTCGGCGTTAACAGGACAGAAATGGATACACTCTATCATGAGTCACACTGTAGATTCCATTGTGATATATGTTTCGAACATAACATCCTAGATTTCTTCCACATCCCATTCAAAACTGTCAAAGAAATGACTGCAGGAGAATGGTCACCTTTTCATGATGACAATAAAACTATAAGAGAATATATGACCCGTCATTATGAATGGTTAGTTTTAACCAAGGTTAAGCATCAAATCGCTTTGGGGAAATCTATGATTGTTCGAAGAATTTTTACCAAAGCATGGGATGAATTATTGTACCAAAAGCATAAATTCCCTAAGATCACTGTATTCTGGTGATTCTCATGGGCTTGACCAACAAAAGAATCCATTATTGTAATAATGTTGTCCACTCACAAGGACTTAATTGTGGCCAGCTTTTCTCGTGGGCTTTGTTGTACAAAAGCATCCACTATGTAAACAATACAGACAACATATTTTCTTGTAGGATTTACTTTTCCTCACTGGAATCTTTGTTTGGATGTCACCTCGGTGTTACCCGAAAGCAATGATTCCATCCAGTTGTTTGATACTCTACAAGAATGTTTGTCCCCTCTCATTTGTTATAAATTGAGGGTAAGGCTCATTCTTGGGGCATTCACATTTGGAGAGTCTTAGAGTCTTAGAGATCTGAGAAGCCTGCGTATCAGTGTGCTCGGCACTAGTAAGGACCTAAAGTGGCCAGATCTATTAGTAGTCTGAAGTCAGTCAAGTCTGCATATCAGTCGAGTCTGTATATTCTGAGGCAGAGCCTATCTGTTGCTAGGAAGTCTTCAGTAATGCTTATTCCTCTGTGAAAAGCAAAAGTCCGATAAATGCAACAATAGTTTATCTCTGATAAAGAATACTCTCTGTATTCTGTAATCTATATCCATTTCTAAGAAATAATATGAAAAGGCATTTTTTGCATTTGAATACTTGTGCACTTTTATAAATCGTCTGCTGTGTAGTAGTTGTCTCATAATCTTCACTCGAAGTTCATTAGGGGTTCGCCAAAGGTTCGAAGGGACGCTAGACCATTGAAAGGCGAGGGAGCCATGTGTAAGGTCGTAGAGCGTGAAAGATCCGAGAAGGTTCGCACTAAGTTCACCAGAGGTCGATCAGTGAAGACAAATGAAGAGACATAGCAAGGCCAAGACAGCAAAGCACGAAAGCATAGTGCGCGGAGCGCGCGGCATTGTAGCAGCACTGTAGCAAGCTTTGACAAGATGTCTTTAATGTTTTTAATACACGTCTTTGATAACATATGTGACCAGATGTTTTTAATATACATAACTTGATAAGATATTTTGGAAGATTAATAATTAAAATTAATATAGATTTATCTCAATTTTAAAATGTATTCGATAAGATATTTTGGAAAATTAATAATAAAATTAGTATAGATTTATCTTAATTTTAAATATATTTTATATTAAAACAATAATTATAAATATATTATATGTTAAAAAAGTAATTCTAAATATATCATGAGCAAAAAATTCAAAATATTTGAGATATTGTTTTTAATAATTAAAAAAATATAAATCTGAATAAATTTAATCCAAATCTAACAAATATAATATTACTTGCTTCTTATGCAAAAAGTAATCGATAGCAAAAGTTATTGTATCTAAGATAGAAATTCAACTTATCCCATGCATAACGATTTTATTTATTTTTAATTATTAAAACCTGTGATTTGCAAGGTTCTATTTGAGGTAATATTATAATAGTTGAGATTTTCTTCAATTTTTGAATTTAGGTTTGTACTTCAGAATATTAAAACAATTTTTTATAATATTAAAACAAATAAAATTGTTGAAGTTTGAAGATTTTTATAGTTGAATTCACAAAGTTAAGATTCAATAAGTGCTTAGCTAAAAAATGAAATTTCTATTTTGCATCAAAATCATTTGTAACAAAAAATTCCTCAACAAATGACATCAATTGGATTTTGTTTGTTGTCTATATTCTTAAATAACTAATGCATCTGCGACTTCTTATAAGTATTTACCTTGTATTATTTGACAACTTGATATTTCAAGGCCATATACGACTCCTACACAAGTTGCCTATAAAATCAAGTTAGCTATTAAAGGTAGGTAAACATGTTTGAAAGAAAAAAAATTATATAATATTAAAGGAACAAGTAATTAATTTAAAAAAAGCATGTTGATTTAGGGGCATACCAAAGAGCTATACAGATTTATAATGAAGGGGGCGTAAGGTTTAAAAAAGATTTTATTAAAAAGTTACCATTATAACTTTAAGTAGCAACATAATAATTTTAGATGTTTTTTTTATATTAAATAGATTGTATATGTTAGTATTATATATAAAAGTGAATCTATCTATAAAGTAATCTCTCTCTCACACACACACACATATATAACCACAAAAAATATCATAAAATAAAAATGTGATTGTAAATTTTTTTTAGAACTTAAGCAAACTTTGTAAATTATTCTCAAAAGTTACACATTAATTAAAAGTCAAATATGAGTTTGACACACTTATTTAGAAATGAAAATTTCATAAATATTGAAATTTGATGTGTGTACTATTATGAGACTTGGTAGAAAATATATTTTTTTATAAATAATGAAATTTGCATTAATATTGAGATTTTTTTTTTTTTTTGTTTAACAAGATCGGATAGTGGATATATTACCAAAAGTTGTGATGGAGCAAGCTTCTATTACAATCAACTGTAGCATAGGTGGAAACTAAGTCGTGAGAATGTGCTGGGAACGCAGTCCCTTCTCCTGTGCTTATATTAAAAAATTCATAGATTTCTGTAGCTATTCTTGAATACTGTTTAACATATTGTCCTACTAGTAAAGCAAATTAACATAACATTGATTCTCTGGTATTTTATCATGGTTTGTAGACTGACTACTCCTGAGAGGGATGATTCTTCTTGTTGTGAATTCCATTTGGTTTGTTTCCTTCTTTTTCCGATTGCGCTGCTCGCTGTTCCTTCTGTTGTTGTGCTGTTCCTTTTGTTGGTTGTTCCTTTTGTTGTTATGTTGTTCCTTCTACTTGCCGTTCATTTTGTTGGTTGCGACTGTTCCTTCTGCTTACTGTTACTTCTGTTGTTCTGCTATTCCTTCTTCTTGCTGTTCTTTTTGTTGTTGCGTTGTTCCTTCTGCTTGCTGTTCCTTTTGTTGGCTGCGGCTGTTCCTTCTGTTGTTGTGTTGTTCCTTCTATTGTTGTGTTGTTCCTTCTGCTTGATGTTCCTTTTGTTGTTGTGTTGTTCCTTCTGCTTGCTGTTCTTTCTATTGGCTGCGGCTGCTTGTTGTTCCTTTTGCTTGCTGCTTGGCGTTCCTGAGTGTGACTGATAGGGAGGAGAGGTGCTGATGGGGGGAGGTAAAGCGGTGGAAATGGTCACTAAAGGGGGAGAGAGGTTGGTGATTGGAGGTTTGCACAATGCAAATGGATGGAAGCTTGACATCTCTCCAGAGAGCCCTGAAATGAAGATCTCCTCTGTGTCTGGGTTTTATTTCAAAATTCTGCGTACAATGCTCAATTTGAGTGTTGAGGCCAATGAATGAAGATCTGCCTACTGTAGCTTGGTTAAGGCAGAGGATGAAGCGAGCAGGGTCCTCCATTGGGACTAAGTTTCCTTGAGGTAGCAGACAACCTTTATTTGCTAGAGAGTCTACTTGGTTGTTTAAATCCCGCAGAATGTGGTAAGAGTCAACTTTGTCAAAATATTTCAAAGTGTTTCGGATTTTCTGTAGAGTTTTGTTTAATGCAGGATTACAAAAATGGTCTTCGAAGTTTAAAAGTTTAATTAGAAGCTCCGAGTCTCTGAAAATTTGAATTATTTTATAACCTAGCTCCTTCGCAATTTGACAAGCTTTTAAGAGATTGTAACTCTTTGATTGATTGTTCGAGTTAGTGCCTAGGCCCCAACTGAAGCCGGTTTCACTCGATCTATCCAGGGAAAGAATCAAACCCCCTGCACCTACAGTTCCTGGGTTCCCCTTGGACACTCCATCAAAGAAGATCGTGGCTTTTGAGGTCCCCTGCCACCATGTGTGAAAGTCACCTTCAGTGAGTCACAAGCGCCAAGAAGGAGCATTCAACGGTTTGCTGACTAAATCGTTCCTCTCTCCTGTCAAGCAAGATCCTAGCCACGCAGAAGCTTCTGAAGGTAAAGAGGAGGCAAGAGCTGATTTACCTACAATTTCCATCAAGAGGGCTTTCACTTTGGCCACCACTACCACTGAATTCAGAAGTATGTTATTGAAAACGCAGTCGTTTCTAGCCAACCACACTTTCCACCAAAGGCATTTTGGAATAGCTTGCCAGATGTTGTTCCAAATTGCATTTTTAGCTTTTTTCTCTGGATTTTGGTCTACCTAGGAGATGTAAAGAGAAACGATAGATGTCTGGGAGGGGGAGGGAGCACTAAGACTGTGAAGGACCAAATTCTAGACTGCTTGTGTGGAATTGCAGTCAACCAGTAAATGATCAGAGGTTTCAGCAGCAGAGTTGCATAAGCAACATCTAAAGGGGCCGTGGAACCCTATTTTGTTTAGATTTTCACCTGTTAGTGCCTTTCTATGCATGAGTAACCATGTGAAGAAATTCACCTTTGGTAGGCTAAAGGGGGACCAAACTGGTTTCTAGAGCTTCGGTGTCAGTGAAGGGGCATGCGTAGATTGTAAAGAGGAGAAACCTTGAGCTTCTGTGTAAAATCCTGTTCTTCCCCACCCCCATTTGTCCTTGGATAGGCAGTGGACAGGGGCGAGGCTAGAGAGAGCTATATACAACAGGTTTTTTTGAGCGTGAAGAGGTTCTAGGACCCCTAGAAAAGTCCATCCTGCCCAATTCCCTTTGCTGTCCTAAGAGGAAATGTCTGCAAGCTGGAGGAGACCTTTGTTCACTAGCCAGATCTTTAACTCATTGCAGGAATTTAGGGAGGCCAAAGGGGCATTCCCTTGAATAGTATCCTCCCACAGTAAGGTTCTCAGACCATTTCCCGGGATTCTGTATAAATGTTGCTGTAGGTGATTGATGCATCTTCTGCTTAAATTCCAAATTACTGTTCCTGTTGGAGTAGATGTTGTTGTAAGGTTTCTCAAGGAGCCTCCCTTTAGGTATTTCATCCAGAGGATCTTGCTGACAAGATGTTTTTTGTCTGCATACAGCTGCCATATGATTTTTCCACCAAGAGCCAAATTCGCTAGGCCTAGATCCCGTATCTGTAACCCACCTTCTTGGAGTGGTCTTTTAAGGATATCCCATCTTACCAGATGTAACTTGCTCTGGTTGCCATTACCCTCGTTCCATAGAAAATCCTGAAGGAGCTTGGAGATCTGTTCTGTGATAGACTTGGGCGCTAGCAGGAGGGAATACTAGAAGATGGGGAGGGCAGAGAGGACTGCCTTTACCAAAACTAGCTTCCCAGCCTTTGTTAGCCATTGGCCTCCCCAATATGATAATTTTGCTTTTATCTTGCTAATTACTTTGATCTAGAGGGAGGGAGGGCTTGGTACCAAGGTTAAGGGAAGGCCTAGGTATTTGATCTTTTCCCATTTGTCATACCCAGGGAATCCCAAGGAGCAAGTGATTCAAAGGATAGTTGGATGATCTACATTCCAACCGTAGACAACACTTTTTATTTTGTTGATCAAGCCTCCTGTAATTAAGTAGAAGTGTTGAAGAATTTCATTGAAAGCCCTTGCTATCTTAATCGAGGTCCCTCCCAAGAGGAGAGAGTCATCCGCAAAGAGGGGATGATTTATAGGATCCACACCTCTTGCTGCCTTAATGCCTGGGATAGAGCCTACTTCCCTTTCATTGATTAACTTTCTGCTTAGGGATTCCGCCAACAGGATATAAAGAAAGGGTGACAATGGGCACCCTTGGTGGAGCCCTCTTGTAGCTTGGAAGAAATCAGTAGGTTTGCCATTGACTAGGGGCGCTATCCAAGGTCTATATGTGTAGGCTTTTATCAAGTTGACAAAATCAACACTAAAACCAAAAGAGAGAAGGATTTTATAGAGGAATGAGAGTTTAACCCGGTCAAAAACATTTTACATATCCAACTTGATGAGCATGCCTTTTTCCTTCTGAATGTGGCTAGAGTGGAGGGCTTCTTGCATTTGGATCACATTGTCTATGAGGTGCCTTCCTTTCAAAAAATCGCCTTGAAGAGGAGATATCAGATTCCCTAATAGAGGCTTGAGTCTATTGGCTAAGAGTTTGGTGAGAATCTTGTATGAGCATTGCAGAGTGAGATAGGTCGGAACCTGTCGAAGGTCTTTAGGTTAACTTCTTTCGGGATTAAAGCAAGGGAGGTGAATTTGGTGAACCCTCCCACTTTGGCTTTCTTTTGGAAGGCTTTTATCATTCAGAGGAGATCGAGTTTTATTACATTCCAGCAAGCTCTGTAAAAATGGATGGTGAAGCCATTCGGCCCAGGGGCTTTATCCGGCTCCATTGACCATATGACTTCCACTATCTCTTTTTCAGTAAAAGGCTTCAATAACCCAACGTTTAAATCTGTAGTGACAAGTGAAGGGATGTTTGACAAAAAGTCAGCAGCCAGATCATCATCAGAAGAACCACCCTCCTGAAACAGTTACTGAAAATGAGATGTGGCGGCCTATTTTAAAAGAGGTTTTCCTTTGATGACTTCCCCCTCCCTAGTGGATATTTCTGAGATGTTATTTCGAGAGAGACGAGCTTTGCATTGTCTGTGAAAGAATGATGTGTTTCTATCTCTAGATTGCAACCAGAGGCTGCGAGAATTGAGGTGCCAATACTCCTCTTCCTGGCGAAAGGAGAGAAAAGAGTTTAATTGGGAGTTCTATTCGATGAGCAACTGAGCTTTGGTGGTTTCATTTTCTTCCATGCCTAGCTGAATCTCGGCTAAAGCCTACACAATCTTTTGCCTATTGCTCGTTGGAGTGGAGATGGTTTTTTTTCCCAGGTTTTTAAGGCATACTTAGTGTACTTAAGTTTCTTCTCCCACACAAAGCTGGGGGATCCTTCAAATGGTTGCAACCAAGCTTGAACCACTATGTCCATAAAGCCCTCTCTTGCTACACAAAGAGGACTGAATCTAAAGGGAATAGGGCCTAAGTCTTCCTCTTTTTCTAGCAGTAACGAGATGGGGTTATGGTCAGATGTTATCTTGGGCAGAATTTTTGAAGATATTAAATGCTTCCCCTCCATCAAAGAACTTTGAACTAGAAACCGGTCTAGACGAGCAACAATGTTGGCATTACCAACTCTATTGTTGGTCCAGGTATAATGACCTTTCTTAGGTTTGAGGTCGAGGAGGTCCCAAGCAAGAATTAGAAACTCCACTGAGACATGGGAGGGATCTTTGCCCCAAAATCCACCTTTTTTCTCTTTTGGATCTAAAGTGATGTTAAGATCCCTGGCTAGTATGATGTTTGGGCCCAGTGTAGATTTCTAGGAAGTCGAGAATTCCAACAGTGTTTCTTTTCTAGGAAATTAACAGGGACAAAGATTGAAGAGAGCCAAAGAATCTTACTTGGAAGATGTTAAAGGTCCGTGTATATCCAATGTTGGGCTGCGAAGGAGCTTTTTAGCTAAAACATATCCTCTGACCATAAGGTTGCAAGACCCGCTGAAGTACCTCAGGTGCTGACTGCTTTTCCTGAGTTCTTATTCCACTTGATTCGACTAAAGGATAGAAGAGCATCCTCTTCTATCTTTGTCTCTTGGAGCAGGAGGATATCTGAGGGTTCCATTCTTGATAGATATTTTACTACTTCAGCTTTCAATGGGTTCCCCAAACCCCTGCAATTCTAAGAGACAATCTGCATTATTTACCAGGGAAGGAAGGAGTAGGCCCTCCCTTTGTGGGTCGAGCCCATGTGTTTATACCTAATGACATTTCAATTATGGACTGACTGCCCTGCATCTTTAATCTCTCTGCCTCTTCTCTAATCTCCTTACGAGACTTCATTGCTACCTTTTTAGTGGATTGCTGAAAAGAGTCTTCTTTAGAAGAACCAGGGTTGTCTATCAACTTTTTCTTTTTGATCATTTCTGCATAAGAGAGTGGGGATATGGCGCCTGCTAAAGAGCCATGGGTTTCCTACGGGGTAGCGCCTACACAAGGGATTTTTGAGGTGGCTACTCCAGTTTGTTCCTGAGATCCTAAGTTTATTTCTGCGTCTGCTATTTGTTCAATATACTATTGCACTTCTCCCTTATCAAGTTCTGGTTGGTTTTGATCTTCTAGAGGGTTTAGAACAACAAAAGGATTTGTTGAAGTGGTGGCATTTGCTGTGGATTGAACTTCAGGTAGTCTCTTCCCAAAAGAGGGTCCTCCAGTATTTGCATTCCATCATTTCCCTTTTGCTCTGTTGGTCTGCTTGGATGTGCCTATTTTTCGGGCTTGTGTCCACTGTTCGCCCTTCTCTTTTTCAGATTCTTCCCCAGTTTTCTTCTCGCAGTTTCGAGCAAAGTGGCCATAGCCGTGACAGTGTTAACACTTGAAGGGGAGCTGTTCTAATCAAGTTCCTGTATGTGAGACCATCCAACTACGGTTAGCTTGATCGCCTCGGGAAACCTTATCTCCAAGTCGACTTCAACACATGTTCTGGCACACGAATATTGTTCTCTCCTTTTAGCCCTATCAATGTATTTGCTTAGTTTGTTCCCGATGGTTTCCATAGATTCCGAATTCCAGCAATGAAGAGGTAGGTGGGGTAACCTTACCCAGATAGGAACTACTGAAGGAATATCCTGGGAAGGATCAAAGTTCGGTGTCCATTTATTCAGATAGAGCCCTTGGGGGCCCATGAAATATGGACCATTTCGGAAAATAAGGTCTCGATCTTCTGCTGAATCGAAGACAAAAACGTAATATCCTCTGCCTACCAGATGATTTCGGATTCCTTGAGAGACAAGGGGCCTCCAGTTTTGTTGGACCCATCCATCAATAGCTTTGGGAGAGGGCCAAATGCCCGTAAATTAGCCAATGAGCCTGCGTTCTGTTGGGTTTAGCGCAATCTAGCACGGGCATTCCGTAGGCAGTTCAACGGAGGGGATGGATTCAACTTTCTTTACAAACTTTTGCTGATTCGAGTCTTCTTTCATCTTGCCGCAGGAGGCTACCAGAAATTTGTAGGCATCGATCTCAAGAGGGAGGGGAGGATGAGGGCCCCCTCCAGCGTCCATGCGGATAGAACTCGAATTTTTACCAGTTGGATCGTTTTATGGTTTACCAACCAGCGATGGTAGCCACAGAAGAATTTTAATCTAGATCATTTTAACTACCATTTAATATTGAGATTTGATGTGTGTACTATTATGACATTTAATGGCATATAATTTTTTTTGCATTTTTTGATTTTTTAAAATAATTTTTATTTTTGACAAATTTATTTATAACCCCATGAAATTAGTCATTTCATCTGTATGAGCCAATAAGAAAATAGAAATTCAAATTTCAAAAAATATTTTTAATTTTCAAAATATTCAGTTTAATAGTATTTTTTTTTTCAAAACTTTAGTAAACTTTATAAAGTCTTTTTAAAAATTTAAGTGATTACAATATAACCTCCTATAGAATCTCCTATAGACAACTATAAATTTATTTATTTATATCCAACTTGTATTAAAATACAATAACCAAAGAAAAATATGCTAGTCTTATTATTTTTTTAATGTTCTTAATATACATGTTCTTTTTTGACAAGATGTTTTTAATGTTCCTAACATACATGACCTTGATAAGATATTTAACTAGCATAACCACATTAATAAACTTGATTGATAAACACCGATAGGCCCATATCAAACACATATATCAATTATTAATAATATTAATAATTAATGTTATTATCAATAATATTAATATAAATATAAGAACCTTATTAATAATAATTAGTATTATATTATTACTATTATTTTCATAAATAATAATTATATTATATTAAATATAATAATTATTATATTAAATAATAATAGTAATTATTACTATTATATTACATAATAATAATAAAAAAATAAAGATAACAACAACAATTATATTAATAATCATTTAATAAATAATAATGAAGTAATTATGAAATAAACATTTAATAAAAATCAAACAACAATTTAAATGTGGCTGATAGGAAATTCAACTTTAAACACTCCACCATAACACAGTTATTAAACGCTAGCCAATTCCAAAACACAACGAGACCGATGACAAAAGCTGCACCAATTCAAATCAACAAGATAATGATAATGACCATTCATGCTTTCCAACCAATCTCTTCTTGCATTGTCTTGCATTTTTGCATAACATTGAAAAGAAACATACGGTGAAATCTGCAAGCCATCTATTGATTTCACTCTTGATATAGGTATACATATCAGAGGAATAATATTAAACCCAAGGGATAAATATTATAAACCCAAGGTATAAAATCCCTAAGATAAATATGATAAACCCTAAAATAAACATGTTTGACCATGATTTAGCATCATTGTTTTTCATACTTAGTCAATCTTTGTCACAATGTGACGTTGGACCATGGTTGACCATGGTTGATTTTCATATTGAGACAATCTTTGACACATTGTGACATTGGACCATCGTTGACCATGGATGACCATGATTGTAAACCCAAACGATTTATATTAAACCCAAGGATTAATATTATAAACCCTAAGAATAATATTATAAACCTAAGGAATATGAACCAAATAAACCCAACAAATTGATATTATAACTCGAAGGGAATAATAAACCAAAGGGACTAATTCTAAAACCCAAAGATATTATAAACCCAAGGGAATAATATTAAACACAAGGGATTAATATTATAAATGCAAGGTATATAAACCCTAAAAAGATTGATATTATAAACCCAAGGGAATAAGAAACCCAAGAGATTAATACTAAAAACCCAAGGGATTAAAAACCCAAGGGAAGGATAATATAAACCCAAGGGAATAATATTAAAACCAAGGGGTTCATATTATAAATCCAAAGTATATAAACCTTAAGATAAATATTATAAACCCAAGGAATATAAACCCTAAGATAAATACTATAAACCCTAAGATAAATATTTGTCACAATGCGACGTTGGAATATGGGTGACCATGATTGATTTTCATATTGAGACAATGTTTGTCACAATGCGATGTTGGACAATGATTGACCATGGTTGATATTCATATTGAGACAATCTTTGTCACAATGCGACGTTGGACCATGGTTGACCATGGATGACCATTGTTGTGACCATGTGACGTTGGACCAAGAGATAGTCTTTGACACAATGTGACCATGGTTAACCATGATTGGAGCCAAAGGTATTATAAACCCAAGGGATTAATATTATAAATGCAAGGTATATAAATCCTAAAGGGATTGATATTATAAACCCAAGAGAATAATAAATCCAATGGATTAATACTAAAAACCCAAGGGATTAAAAATCCAATGGATTGATGATATAAACACAAGGGAATAATATTAAACTCAAGGGATTAATATTATAAACACAAGGTATATAAGATAAATATTATAAACCCAAGGGAATAATATCAAACCCAAGGGATACATATTATAAACCCAAGGAATATAAACTCTAAGATAAATATTATAAATCCTAACATAAATATTTGTCACAATGCAACGTTGGAATATGGTTGACCATGATGGATTTTCATATTGAGACAAATAAACCCTAAAATAAACATGGTTGACCATTATTTACCATCATTGATTTTCATATTGAGATGATGTTTGTCACAATCTGACGTTGGATCATGGTTGATTTTCATATTGAGATAATATTTGTCACATTGTGACATTGGTTCATTGTTGACCATGGATGACCATAATTGTAAACCCAAGGGATTTATATTAAACCCTAGGATTAATATTATAAACCCTATGAATAATATTATACCCTAGGAATATGAACTAGATAAACACAAGGGATTAATATTATAAACTAAAAGGAATAATAAACCCAATAGATTAATTATAAAACCCAAAGGTATAATAAACTCAAGGGAATAATATTATAAATTAAAGTTATATAAACCCTAAAGGGTCTGATATTATAAACCCAAGGGAATAATAAACCCAAGGGATTAATACTAAAAACCTAAGGGATTAAAAACCCAACGGATTGATAATATAAACACAATGGAATAATATTAAACCCGAGGGATTAATATTATATACCCAAGGTATATACACCCTAAGATAAATACTATAAAACCAAGGTAATAATAAAACCAAGGGATTATAAACCCAAAAAAATAATATTAAACCCAAGGGATAAATATTATAAACCCAAGGAATATAAACCATAAGATAAATATTATAAACCATAAGATAAATATTTGTCACAATGCGACGTTGGAATATGGTTGACCATGATTCATTTTCATATTGAGACAATGTTTGTCATAATGGGACGTTGGACAATGACTGACTGTTGTTGATCTCCATATTGAGACAATCTTTGTCACAATGCGATGTTGGAACATGGTTGACCATGGATGATCATGGTTGTGACAATGTGACAGTGGACCAAGAGATAGACTTTGTCATAATATGACCATGGTTGACCATAATTGAACCTAAAGGTATTATAAAACCAAGAGAATAATATTAAACCCAAGGGATTAATATTATAAATTCAAGGTATATAAAACCTAAATGGATTGATATTATAAACCCAAGGGAATAATAAACTGAAGGAATTAATACCAAAAACTCAAGGGATTAAAAACCCAACGATTGATAATATAAACCCAAGGGAATAATATTAAACGAAAGAGATTCATATTATAAACCCAAGGTATATAAAACCTAAGATATATATTATAAACCCAAGGATTATAAACCCAAGGATTATAAACCCAATGGAATAATATTAAACCCAAAGGATAAATATTATAAACCTAAGGAATATAAACCCTAAGATAAATATTATAAACCTTAAGATAAATATTTGTCACAATGCGACATTAAAATATGGTTGACCATGATTGATTTTCATATTGAGACAATGTTGTCGCAATGCGACGTTTGGACAATGGAAGACCTTCGTTGACCGTGGTTGATCTTCATATTGAGACAATTTGTGTCACAATGCGATGTTGGACCATGTTTGACCATGGATGACCATGATTGTGACAATGTGACATTGGACCAAGAGGCAGTCTATGTCACAATGTGACCATGGTTGACCATGTTTGACCATGGTTGAGATAACCTTTGTCACAATGCGATGTTGGAACATGGTTGACCATGGTTGATTTTCATATTGAGACAATGCTTGTCACAATGCGACATTGGTTGATTTCCATATTGAGAAAATCTTTATCACAATGTGACATTGGACCATGGTTGACCATGATTATAAACCCAATGAATTTATATTAAACCTAAAGATTAATATTATAAACCCTATGAATAATATTATACCCTAGGAATATGAAGCCTTAGATTAATAAACCCTATAAATTATTATTTTATAGATTTTTTTAATGAAAAAATTCAAAATATAGTGAAAAATATTAAAAACAAATGAACAATAGATAATGATTTTTTCAAAAATAAATTCATACAAAATAAAATGAAATGAAATAAGCATTTGTAAATTCATAAATTCATTTATTATAATCTCATTTGAATATTTCAAAATTTCAAAATTATATCAAGTGAAACATTATTGATGAATTTTAAATCTATAAATTATTATTATTATTTTTTTAACGTATGATATATTTCAAAAATTGATTAAAAAAACCCCATTTAATGTTTTTACTTCATCTATTTTACTTATAATCAATTTACAATATAATGCATTTCAAATTTTAAAAAATAAAAAATACATTTCAAAACATCAACCATTATTTCTAAATTTCATAATTTATTAATAATGGAGGAACTTATCATGGAACTTATTAATATAAACAATGTACTTCATAAGTAAAATATTTCAATGTCAACTAATATATACAATGAAAATAATTAAATTTTCATGGCTAAAACATTTTTAAGCATTTCAAGTAATGTTATTATTTTATATTTGGGATATTTTTTGTCAATTTTATCTTTGAGATGCAAGCATTTTTTTTCAAATTTTGCATTTTAAAAATATTTACACAAGAAGAAATTATATCACTCTAAACAATTCTTAGATTTGTGATTAAAATAGATCAATATTGTTCTTTAAAGAAAAACTAATAAGATCAACTTGCAATTTGAAAATTTGTTATTGAATGATTGTTAATTAATTTTAGAGCACAAATTCATTCATGCTAGTTTACCTAATTCTACACTAATCCTACACTGAAAACTTAGGACATACCAAATTCACCGCTGAGCTACTTTTATACATTTGTATTTGAAAAGTAAAGCAATATTCCATAGAACCCTCCTTCAAATCATTAAAATTTAAACGACACTCAGTCACTAAATTTATAGTGGACATATAATTGATCTCATGGAGACTCGTGGCATAAGCTGGTCAAACCTTGAACTCCTCAATTGTGCAGCGACACATATCCCTTTCGATAGTCAAGGTCCTATAAGTTGGCATCGTGATCCAATATCAAATGCCCAAAATTTTCATAGAGGTTGTCCACGTTAAATTTTCCACTATGAGACACTTGTGGCATCGTACAAATATATGTATGTTTAGACACTGGTAAAGAAGACAAGGAAGTAAGCTGTTGCCACGATTATAGGAAAATACCTTGTTATATATGGTATGGAAAACTTTGTTATTAGTTGAAGAATACGTAGCATTCACAACTTGTGGCCCACACTCTTCTAGTGCGAGCAGAAGATTGGAGTAGACAATATGATCTTTGAACATGTTGAGGAACATCTTAATGCCAGAATGGATGAAATTTATTTGCACCATAGTGATGTTATAGGAAAATACCTTGTTATATATTTTCTTATATATAAATGAATGTTATAAATAATAATGAGGAACTTATCATAGAGGAACTTATTAGAATTAGAATAATCTCAAATCCCTAGGAAACATGTGTGGGTGGGGAGCCACGTGGCGTGAATCTATTTTTTAAAAAATTTATTAAAGTAATGGACCATTTTGCTAAATAAAATTTGCCTATATATAAATGAATGTTATAAATAGTAATAAGGAACTTATTAGAATTGGGATAATCTCAACATGGAAGAACTTATTAGAATTGGAATAATCTCAAACCCCTCAGAAATTGGTGGATGGGGAGCCACGTGGCAAGAATCTATTTTTTTAAAATTTATTAAAAGTAATGCATCATTTTGCTAAATAAAATTTTCTTATATAAAGCCCCAAGGGTTAGCTCCACTGGTCGAGTCCCCGTTGTTAAGTACCTCGCCAATCCGGAGGTCACAGGGTCAATTCTCCTCAACGCCCTTGGGGTTAGGCCCTGCTAGTTTGGCTGAAGGGATTTAAAAGATTCCTTCGGGGTTGATCTGCCCAGATCTTCCGTGGATGTAGTGGCCATCTGTGAACCACCTCTAAAAAAGTTTATAAAAATTGCTTATATATAAATGAATGCTATAGATAATATTGAGGAACTTATTAGAATTGGAATAATCTCAAATCCCTTTGAAATTGGTGGGTGGGAAGCCATCTAACACAAATATAATATTTTGAATTTATTAAAAGTAATGAACCATTTTGCTAAATAAAATTTGCTTATATATAAATAAATGTTATAAATAATAATGAGGAACTTCTTAGAATTGGAATAATCTCAACATGGAGGAACTTATTAGAATTGGAATAATCTCAAATCCTTAGGAAATTGGTGGGTGAGGAGCCACAAATCTAATTTTTTAAATTTATTAAAAGTAATGGACCATTTTGCTAAATAAAATTTGCTTATATATAAATGATTGTTATAAATAATAATGAGGAACTTATTAGAATTGGAATAATCTCAAATCCATAGGAAATTGGTGGGTGGAGAGCCACGTGGCACGAATATAATTTTTTAAATTTATTAAAATTAATGGACCATTTTGCTAAATAAAATTTGCTTATATATAAATGAATTCTATAAATAATAATGAAGAACTTATTAGAATTGGAATAATCTCAACATGGAGGAACTTATTAGAATTGGAATAATCTCAAATCCCTAGGAAATTGGTGGGTGGGGAGCCATGTGGCATGAATATATATTCTTTTTAATTTATTAAAAGTAATGGATCATTTTACTAAATAAATATTGCTTTTATATAAATGAATGTTATAAATAATAATGATGAACTTATTATAATTTGAATAATATCAACATGGGGGAACTTATTAGAATTGGAATAATCTCAAATCCTAAGAAATTGGTGAGTGGGGAGCCATGTGGCACGAATATAAATTTTTAAATTTACTAAAAGTCAATCCAAGCTAACAAACTCTGTAATACACTATAGCCATTGATAAACATTAAGAAGAAGCATATGCTGAGCATATTCCCTTGAGAATCAATCTAGTCCCTCAATTAAAAGAAAAAAATAATTATATATATATATATAATATATATATATATATCTATGACTATCACATCACATGTATATCATATATGTATGCCTATTGGTGACGAGACCTTGAAAGATTAATAATTGAAAAGCATCACATGTATATCATATATATACGCCTATCGGCAAACGAGGCCTTGAAATATTAATAATTGAAAAACATCACATGTATGTCGCAAAATAAATAAATATTTTTGTTTATTATTTGAGAAAATTTATTATAATTTAGTTTTCAAACTATTAGTGGGGATAATTACTGTTCACTAAGATTTTGGAATGTAAATTGACTTAGTATTGCTATTCAAAGAAAACCACGCCACTTGGAATTATTTGTTAGTAGTTCATAAGAAACAGACTTTCACTCCTACATGCTTCATAGTTTTGGGCAGTGAACTTGTTTCCTTACATTGAAGAAAAACAAGCTCTTAACCAAGTAAAAACAATTTCAAGACATACTCGAACCAGTTATCTATTATCATCTTAATTTTTTTTTTTTGTTTTTTTTAAATTAAAAAATAAAACTTTTCAATTGTTTAACACCATCCGAGATTCATGAACGTCATGGCGATTTAAGCATGGCAATGGCTGCAGCAATCACATGCACTCATCAACATCTTCAGCCAAATAAATAATGAAAATGAAAGAAATCCCACCCTGATCGAGCTTGCTCACCTTCAAGGTGACCGATGACAGTGAACGGAGGGCAGTTAACCAAATAACGTAACAGATAGGACATTACACTTAAATTGTTAACGATATTCCAGAATATGTTGTACTCATCCATTGTTTGTAAATGGGAACCATACTGTTTTAACTGAAATATCAGAAATCGCCTGTTCCATTTTTTTTTTAACTGTTGTGTTTTTGGATGATTATGTGCGGTTTTTTTATGTTTAAGATTTTTTTTTGAAGTTCCAACTTAACCATAAATATAGCTAAACCAAATAATATCATATACTCAAATATATTTCTATTCTCAAATTAATAGATAGTTTGGTGCAATTATCTATAGTCATTATTTATTTAATTTCAAATACTTCATAAATGATGTTGAAACATTTTTGAAAAGTTCCTATGATATTTTGTGTAATTACAAACACTTTGTAAATAATAAGGAATCTGAAGAATATATAGAAGATGAAGAAAAGTAATGATCTTCTTAATATATTAAATAATGATTAATATTGATGAAAATTATTAATTTTTATGGAGTTAATCCTTTATGGGTGTTATTAGTAGTTTTTTCACATCACATATGGTAGTCAAGACCTATACATAGCTAAGGGAGGAAAGAAAGAGCCTTGTATCCTAAACAAATTTTTTGTGTGTTCAATGGTTAGGAGCTAGGCCTTCAATTAGGAATATGGGAACTAATGATTAGTTTTTTCATAATAAAAATGAGTCTTAGGAGCTTTACCATGTCTAGGGATAAAAATAAGGGTCCTAATAAAATCTTCTTAGGATTAAAGGCCATGAAAAAGGCCTCTAAGAAATTTTATTTAACACTCACAATTTTAAATCCCCCATAAATATCGTAATTGTATTAAATTATGTTAATAATGCATATACAAGTCTGTAAATCTAAATGCATTAAGAATACCTAGAGTAATTGTAATTATATTTTTAATAACAACTAATGAAGAGGTGGAGCCTTCATATAGACCATTAGAGTCCATGAGAGGGGAGGGAAGCTAACAAAAATGATTTATGGAATTAATCTTTAAGAACATATTATTTAACTAAGCCAAATATTTATATAGACGCTCTGCAACTTTGAAGACCTAGGGTTCTGACAAAATCTCCCTGCATTTCTATTGTTCACACACCTCCATGGGGGGTGTGGGGGGTTGGAGACAGTGGCTCTTCTTTCAGGAATGTGGTTGCAGGGCGCTCTTCTCAGCAACCAATTTGTAGATCCAACATTGTAGCCGATAAACAAGCAACAAACACAACTCTCGATAAGAAAATCATGACCTCAGACCATAGCAAGCAACATGCCACAACTTCGCCCTTGTATTCTGCAGGCAAGACAACACAATTAGTCGGGTCTTATATTCCGTAGGCCTAAGAATCTCCTCTCTTGGAGATCCTCCCCTCACGAGATCGACGCCACAATGGAGCATATGAAGGAGCATGCAATAATTTGTAATTTTATTGGAACTTGGCCCTCAGAAAAGATTCTGATCATCTGGATCAGGAAGAAATAGACCATTAAAGGAGAGGCAAAGCTCAAGCTAGGCTCGAGGGGTTTTTTATAGTTATTTTCAGTAACGTGTCATAATGCGACAACATCTTCCACGGAGGTCCTTATTTCATGAACTTGGTTGGGCTCTTCATGAAACCTTGGGTTCCTCTGTTCAACCCTAAGAAAGAATATTTCTCCTATTTGCCACTCTGGATTAGACTATATTCCCTTCCTCATGAGTATTGGAATCCAAATATTCTTGCCCAAATTGGCAACAAACTTGGGTGATTTGTTATGCTATCTAATATTACAACAAAGGGGAGATATATGGCATATGCCTAGATCTGTGTGTATCGGACCTTTGCAAACCCCTGCCAACAAGTATCCTTTTAAGTAATGAGGATATCATTTGGGGGAAACAAATAGATTACAAGAAAATCCCTTTCTTATGTCGCCATTATCATGCATACAGACACTTGTTCAGAGACTGTCTTGCTAAGGTACCCTGGTCACCAGAATCAAGAAAAGGGTCTGCCAATTAAGACCCCTCTGAAAATGAATTCACTACCATGTCAAGCAAAAGGAAGGTTACCCAAAATCAAGAAAAGGGACTGCCAATCAAGACCCCTATGAAAATGAATTCACTACCATGTCGAGCAAAAGGAAGGCTACCATAGAACACATGGAAGATTCAAACTCACAGGGTGATCAAGGGAAAAATAGATACACAATGCTTCAGGATCTGGAGGAAGGGAATGCAAAGCCTCAGGCCACACCTTCCAGTGATCAACCTTAGAAGCAAGATGCCCAAGGGGAAATGTCCAATGAAAAAATTGGCTCGATTCCCTAGTCTCACAAGAATAATCCACATGGAAATAATAACAATCAGGAGGTCCCAACTCCAATGGAAGAGGAAGACCTAGTAGATCTCGAACTACCGAGCATGGATATTTATAAAATAACAAAGGAATAGGAGCACAAAGATATGACTACTACCCTAGGGGATCAAATTCAAATGGTGGCCACAACCTATCTTCGGCATCAGGATCTTCTCATCAATTGAGCTTGTATGCAAGGTAACAATTCTTCTCCAACCTTTTCCTCTCCCTCACAAGGGATTAAACGTAATGCTCACCAAGACCATGCCTTATCAATCAAAGAACCCAAAAAAAGGGTCACAAAACCAATAGGCAACTTCTTCAAGACCTAGGATAATTTCCGATTCATTCAGGTAGAGTTGCTCCCATGAATACTCTCTTTCTTCCTATCCAAAATTCCAAATGATGAAAGTCATATCATGGAATGCCATAGGCTTAAATGGAAAATCCAAACATCTAATCCTAAAGAATAATCTCTCCAAAGAAAAGCCAGATATTATGTTGCTTGAAGATACCAAGTGTATGCACGATATTCAAAGACAATTTGTCAATACTTTTTGGATACATTGTGACCTTCTCACCCAATGTTCCACAGGGGAATTAAGGGGCTTAGAAATTCTTTGGAACCCATCAACAATCATCCTCAAAGACTCCTTTTCTTTACCTAGAATCTTGTCGTCCCACTTTCAACCCATTGGAGCTTCCCAATGTGGTTTCATCTCCAACGTATATGGTCCCAACTCCCCTTTGGATAAGAAATATTTTATCTCTAATATCTCATCCATAGGTTGCCTGGTTGGCCCTAGCCATTGGATCCTAGGAGGAGACTTTAATATGATCCACTCTCTGTAGGAAAAAACGAAGGCATTCATAGGTTAGAAGAAGATGCTTTTCTCTTCAACTCCTTTAATAATGACTACAAATTGGTAGATATTCATCCCTCAAATGGAATCCACACCTGGAACAATAGAAGAGGCATATTGCAACAAGTGGATTCAAGGCTAGATCACTTCCTCAACTCCAAATCCCTACTCTTGGCAGAAATCAACAAGGAAACTTTCATTCTTTCTAATCATGGATAGAATCATTGGCCAATTATTCTTCATTTGGGATGGTCAGGTTCGCCACATAACAAGCCCTTTTGTTTTGAATATTTTTGGCTTCGTCATCCAAATTTCACGTCCAACACTAAAAAATGGTGGCAGGAATCAATATCCATTTCTAGGTGTATAATGTTTCACTTCTAGCAGAGGCTAAAATTCATCAAGCAAAAATGGAAGGACTAGAATGTGATTAGTTTCAACAACATATTCCAGGAAAAGCAAAGATTAGAAGCCAAAATGAGCGAAGTGCAGCTAAACATGATCAAAGAAGGAAGGACAAAGGAATTAAGAGATTATGAAGAAGCGACTAGATGAAAGATTAGCATAGGAATAATTTTTTCAAAGAAAAAATCCAGAGTGAAATGGTTAAAAGAGGGGGAGCACAATACAATTTTTTTTCACAAATCAATGATCAATTAAAGGCAACAGAATCACATAAGTTTCATCTGGGATAATCATAATCAGGAAGTAGAAGATCATGAACCTACTACACACACTCTATTTCAACACTTCTAGTCCCTCCTAACAAAGCCAATCTCTATCAGGAGAGTTGACATTCAACATGTAACTCAACACATCCCCAATCTTGTTTCTAAAGAACAAAATTCTCTTCTTATAAAAGAGACCTCCTTCCAATAAGTGGAAGAAGTTGTAATGGGCATGCCTAAAGATAAATACCTCGACCCCGATGGTTTTGCAACATAATTCTATCAATCATATTGTGCCATTTGGATGGGTTTTTTGGAAAGTGGTTGAAGGCTCTAGGTGCTCTACCCAACTCCTCTCTTCTTTTAATTCTTCTTTCATATACCTTATCCTCAATTCCTCTAAAGCCTCATATCCATTTGGGTTTTATCCCATTTCCTTGTGTAATGTCATCTATAAAATTATTTCGAAAACCATAGCCAATCACCTCAAGCTTCTTCTTCCTACTACCATTAATCTAGAGAAAACATGTTATGTGGAGGGAAGGAAAATCTTGGATAGCATCATTCCTACCTAGGAGCACATCCATTCTCTTCGCTCTTACAAGCAACCTGGGATGCTTCTAAAACTAGAGATGTCAACGACCTTTGACAAGGTAAGCTCACAATACATATATCACACCTTCAAAGCCTATGGTTTTCATGAAAAATGGATATCCTGGGTAATGTATCTCATCTCTAAGGGCTTCTTTTCCATTTTGGTTAATGTTTCTCCCTCCCACACCTTAACCCCCTCTAGAGGCATTAGAAAAGGAGACCCTATTTCTCCATATATCTTCCTACTAGTAGTTGAAGGTTTGAGCCACTCCATTCATCATGAACTCTCTCAGATCCACCTTAGAGGTATCCCACTTGGGTCCAATCACCAACGCTCAACCCATCAACAATTTGTAGATGATACTTTTTTGATGGGGCAATCTTCGGTCTAGGAGGCCCTGGAATTTAAGACAATCTTGGATATCTTGGCAGCGAATTCTGACACATAAATAAATAATGGTAAATATCAAATATTTTTCTTCAACACCCCTCAACCTATTCAAGTTCACATCTCTGGTATTCTTGGCTTTAAAAATATCTCCCTTTCGTCCAAATACATTGGGACCCCCCTCACATCCAACCCCCTCCGCTAATCAGTATATGAAGAGCTGTTGCTCAAGATCGATGGAAATATATCAAGTTGGACCTTTAGAGGTCTTAATATTTCTGGTCGCCTCACTCCTCCTAAAATCTATGTTGCAAGCCATTCCTACCTGCCTTCTTTTCACTCTTGCCACTCCTAGATCCATCCTCAACAAGCTTTGTAGCCTTCAAAACTACTTTCAATAGGGGGGGGGGCAAAAATGGACTGGAAATGGCATTTAGTAGCTTGGGATAAGATTTGCCTTCCAAAATCTGTTGGAGGCTTAGGCCTGAGAGATGATGAGATTATCAACAAAGTATTAAGTGCCAAAATGTGGTGGAAATGACTAAAAAACCCTTTATCTCTCTGGTCCAAATATGGACCAATAAATATGCACAGGGAGTTCGCTCCTCTCAATTATTTAGGACGACACCAAGAATAAAAGGCATCCACATATAGAATGAGACTTGGAAAAATATAAATCTAATTAAGGACCACTGCTTTTGGGAAGTTTGTAATAGCTTGACAACTCTACTTTGGCAGGATTCCTGGAACCAATGGCCTAAAATATCTACTCTGACCAACTCTTAGCAACTTTGAGAAAGATTCATTCTCCAAGGGCTTTCAGTGGTGGCACATTATTGGAATGACCATCCCTTCGATTTACCATGGCGCTCATGGAAAATTTGTAGAAATTCCTTGTAGATTCAAACTGCAGATTGTAATATGCTAAAATAATTGACTTGAATCTACTCTACTAATAAGAGGAAATAATAAACGATCGATGAAATCATGAAGCATATAAGAGAACGAATTCAATCACACATTACATGATGATTTCTCAGGGAAAGCCATAGCTAAAAACCCCTGCTATTTGTATATTGCATTAATAAAAATATATGAGAAGATTACAATGCTTTTCTCAAGACCAAGCAATTTATGCACTATCTCTATCTATCTAACTACCAAATTGTGCACAAGCTTCTCTTGGCACACCTTTTTCTCACAATATCCACGCACAAACTTGTGCTTCCTATTGCTTGGTCTCACCAACTCGTGCTCACCAAAACAATGATTAAACTTCTGCCTTCATTCCTCCTTTTAAAGGCAATTTGAATGGCTAGAATTAGTGAGTTTTCTAGTTAAGGAATGATTTATTTTAGGCCTTCTTCATATTGCATGCACCATTTGTTTAATTTAGATGATTTTACAACTGATAGTACATTGTCCCTGAACTTCAATCTCAACTGGGTCTTTCTTAGATCTGACATGCATGAGTTTTTTATGAATGAATCTTCAGTTTACAGGTTGAGCAGTGTTGTTTACACCCCACTATTGCAGGTTACACCCCACTTCTAGATCTCCCACTAATTCTTCCATCAATTGGAACTAGTTTAACTTAATTTAACTCAATTAAGATGGGTTAAATAATTACAACTCAAAAGAACTCAACACGGGCCCCTAAAATTTAGGAATCACTATACATGACTCTAGATAGACTCCCAACTCAAATTAACTAAGTCAACTAACTCAAATTAACTTAGTTAACTACTAGCTATTGCCCCAAAAGGTGCAAAGAGAGGCTGATAGATTTTTTAAATTGGAAAAATAGTATGAGGAACACATTTGTATATATATATCATATATATGAAAAAATTTAAATTTTATATAGATTATTTTAAAAATGATATTTTAGTTTATATATATAATAAAGTGTACATATTTATATTAATTATTAAATTAAAATATGGGTAAAAATGATATATTTAGTTTTATGGATCTTTATTAGATATAAATAAATTGTACAAAATTTATATAAATAATTCATTTTAAATTAATTAAAATGATGCAGCTATTCTACGGTTTAATTTATTAATTTTTAAAATCAGGCCACAATTCTACTCGTTAATTTATTAATTTTCGTGGTTATTGTAACTTGGCCTATTATTGTAATTCAATTTGAACAGGAAATTTCTTAATAGTTATTAAGAGAGACCAATAAAAAGTTTGATGGTTTTTTTAATTTTAAATTTGTTTTAATGCTAATCCATTTAATATGCCTTTACTTGAGGTCAAAAGCAAAGCAAGAACGTTTTCTTTGTTGTGTCATGAATGCTTTACAATTCGGAAGTTCCAGCTTTAGAACGAATGTTAATGAGAATTATGGTATGGAATTGGTTGGGATTTAAAATGTTCATTTTATTATTTGTGTCTAATTCTTTGGTAAAGAATATGACACTCATTAAGTAAAGTAATAAACAAAAGCAAATTATTGTAAGAAGAAAGGATACATCACAATAAATGACATTGAACTGGGTGGTAAAGTTGTTGAGTGTGTTACAAATAGTTTCTTCAGTGTTACTAGTAAGAAAAATAATATCAGGAAAATATTTGTTATATTTTATTTTAGGGATAAATATTTGAGAAATAGAAGTAGAAATATGCCAAAGGTTAGAAGACTTGTTGTATCTGATTTGAGCAAGGCTATCCAGTAGGGGTTTTGACAAAAGTTGAATTATGTGTTGTTTGTCTATAATAAGCTCCCATGAATTTTTGTAAATTGAAAGGCTTGTTTCTGTTCTTTCCTTTTGTTGATTGATAATAAAAATAAGAAATAATGATAATGATAATAAGAAATAAATATGTATGATATTTAAGTAAACATTGACAAAATTAAGATACCACCAAAATATCGATAGACAAAATTAAGATACCACCAAAATATCGAAACAAATCAGCGAACATCAGCTAGGCCAAAAAATTACAATTTCCAATTTTTTTGCAATAAAATCAGGATATTTGCAACACTATTACAAATGGCCTATTTTGTAAATATAACTTACGATATATCCAAGACAATAAAAAGATGTTGGTACTTATGAGGCTGAATTGTATTATTACCTTACAGCGTTTACCAATAATGTTGCCATGATTGCTTATGACTATTGCAGTGTTCCAGATAACTTCACCGGATTCATATCTCTCTAAAATAGGACTGATAATCACCATGTTATACTTCTGTGCCAGATCCTTCGGAAATTGAGTTGATTCTCTACCCACACTTTCTGCAAATTCACACCACCTCTTTTCTGGTGTACAAAAAGAAAATGGCATGGTCCAGGCATCATGAGATATGCATCCCAGAGTTTTAGAGTTAATTTTACACACAGCTAGATTGGAAACATTTTTCATCTCTTACTTGTAGACAGACAATGTTTACATCAGCAACTCCAACAGCTTCAATCATACATTTAACCTTCTGCATGATAGCTTTTCTCTGCTCTGAAATTGAAGCAGTTGTGGGAAGAACAATGGAATTTTGAATAAGACCAACATGAACAATGCGTAGAGCTCACATCATCTCTGGCTCAACATTGAAACGATATGCCTTTCATGTAACCAAAGGAGCAAATTTAATGGTCGATTCTCATTAAATTGTGCCAAGAAGGCAAAAAAGAAAAATTTGAAGCTAAAACTTCACGCAGAATCACATATCATGAAAATACTTCCCTTTTGTAATTACCTGCAAATCAAAAGATGATTATTTTGATATAGCAAGTATTATCTCTGGTAGAGACAAGTGTGACACTACTTTTCAACAATTGACACCTAAAAGCAACTGGCTGACTTCCCGTAGACAGACATGTCATTGCACATTTAGGAAATTAACTATAGACCAAAGTTATAGTAGTAATTCACAATAAACAAGTTTGTATGTCCTTTATAGTCTAGATATTGATGACTGCAAAGCATGCTTTAAATATATTTTACAGATGCTTAAAGCCAATGGCATGTATTTAGAGGTTAGTGAAACAAATTAGTGTAGCGTTCGCACTCCAGTGACATTCTTTTTCCCGACAACTTTTTATTGCTAAAATCAATTGATAGTGAACTTGAGCTCTTCAAGGTGAAACGGGGTCCTTTCAAAAAAATGTTAGAATTATAACTGTAATATGTACACATGGCCGCAGCCCATTCATATGTATCATTATGTAGTTGTAACTATTGCATTACTAGGTGAGGTTAAGGTCGACTACTAAAACTTGAAATATAGGCTCAACAACCCTCTTGGGGTGTGTGTCCTTGTCTTGTGAACCCATAACCCACTCTCGAAAGGAGACCTCACTTGAATTGTGTATAAATACACAACTAAAGCTCTCATTTGTACATCTCATTTTGTGATCTTCTTGATCCAAAATACAAACTGTTATAAGCCTAAGGACACTTAATTTTGGTGTTCTTGCTTGTGATTGGCAACTTTTTCTTAAGCACACTTTTGTATTTCTGTTTTCAGCATGTATGCCTGGATTTTGCACTCTCTCTCAAGCAAAACTAGAGAAATCTCTCTCTAGGGTACTTGTAAGGAGGCTATTTCAAAATTTTGGTGAGATTTGGTTCCATACTAAGCTGTAGGAAATGCCTAGTTCAACTATGTTCCAATATATGAAATACCCAAACAGGTACAAAATGCCATGGAAAAATTTCCAACCATATGACATTTCCAAATCTAGAAAGATTGCACAATAAGGCCAACACTGTTTCCAAGACATTTCATCCATCTTTAGTGACATTTTAGGCACTTTATTAGAAGTTTCTAGGCTCATTTAAGTGCTCGAGAGCGATATGGGACACTTGGGAAAATATCACCCTGTCCATGACTTCATGCCAAGCACCCTTTAAGAAAAAACAAAGTTAGGGATCCAACTTTGAGGAGATTGTCACCTTGGTAATTATTGGTAATATTAAATCTTAAAGTAAAAGGATAGAAAAGGTAAGATAAAGGAGAATGGATAGAAAAAGTACGATAAAGGAGAACATCAACTTTGAATTAAATTTTTAATAGTACCATTAATTGTTTTAAGATGCTTAAGAGTGGTTCCAACCTCATTGATGATCGAACTTCACATGGAGAAAGTAGCATTTCATATCCCATTAAGAATTCAACAAACTTAGCAATTTTTAGGATTTCAGGGTTGGCATGATTGTAGCATTTCCACTAGATTCTATCATGTATGAGGGTATGGGACATTAGTCAAGACCACCAAGCTATGGGACTTTGCATCATGTAATCATCTATGAGAGTTAATATAGACACGGGTCTACTTTTAAAATGTAATTTATGTGTATCATTCTTATTTTCTTGAAAGATAATGTGTTGTTTAAAGAAAACTATATATCTATATTTTTTGTATTTTTTATATATTGTGTTTCCCCACATACCCATTTTGGGGAGAGGTCACATTTCTAGGCATTACTATTTTGGAAATATAATGTGTTATTTAAAGAAAACTGTATATCTATATTTTTTGTATTTTTTATATACTGTGTTTCCCCACATACCCATTTTGGGGAGAGGTCACATTTCTAGGCATTACTATTTTGGAAATTTGTACATGTTTCCATGTTTCATGCAACTTAGGTTCCATTGATTCTTTTATTGACGCTCAAGCAAATGTGAACCATACTTTCTCAATTCCTTTGCCTGATACAAAAACTATTGGCTAGTGAAATCATTGTTACAGGGAAGAACTAGTGTCACACATTCCTTCTAGGGTTGATTCTTTTATTGACCCTCAAACAAATGTGAACCATACTTTCTCAATTCCTTTACGTGATACGAAAACTATTGGCTAGTGAAATCTTTGTTACATGGAAGAACTAGTGTCACACATTCCTTCTAGGGTGTTATTTGGTGCTTCTCACTCTTATTTAAGGTCAACACCTTCATTCCTAAGGTTACCTAGGGTTTGGTACCATTTAGATTGACAAAAGAGAATTTCCAAAGTCTTCATTACATAAGGAGACTTATCTGGTTGTTGTTGAGTTTATGGATTCAAAGTGGTTGTATCCCCATCTAAATGAGGACAACTATCATTCTTGGCTAGATCAAATGATTTCATTATTTAGAAGAAAAGGTGTATGTATGTACTTGTCAAGGCTGCTTCCAGCTGAAAATGATGACCATGATAACTTGGTATGTTTGAAGAAGGATGAAACTATTAGGTTGATCAGTCTTTATGTCAAACTAATTGCATTCATCATACCAAGGATAACAAAGGTCCAAAGGAAATCTATAATAACTTCAAAAGTCTCTTTGCAACAATAAATACTACTCTAGTCCACTGACTTGAAACTAATCTCTCCAACCTAAAGAAGGGTGACTTCGACATAGCTAAGGAATATATTGCAAAGTTTAAAAACCCGAAGACCGACATTATTCAAACTAGCAAAAATGACAAATCAGATTTGGAATATGTAAGTGTTTCTTAAAATATGATCTCTATAACATTCAATCCTTTGATCTTATATTCTATAGCATTTCTTCATTTTCAAGGATCTCATAACTCCTACTCTTGAAGAGGTTTTCTCTAATCTCATTCGGCATCAGATTACTTTGAGGAATATGGGTGATTTTCCCTTTTGAGATCAACCTGATCCAAAGGTTGTCTCAACCCCTTCTAAATTTGAGACCAACAAAGGTAAAGTGGAATACCCAAAATCCTTCAAGAAGGAAAAAGTCATATGAGGTTGTTGTCATAAGGAGGGCCGCCTATTCAAGTTTTACCTTACTTGTCTTCAAAAAATTGAAGGGCTTGCAAGATCTACAATAGGCACTAAAGACCCTTTCAATGAGAATGTTGCATCTCCTCATGGTGCACATTTGGCAGTATACTCTGCACTTTTTCCTTCTTCTTAGCAAGAGTGGATTGTTGATTCTGAAGCCGCCCAACACATGACCAAGCATGACCATCTTCTTTCTAATTATAGACAACAACATAATATAGAGAAAGTGGTTGTTGGCAACAATTCAATGACACATGTTGTGGGTTGTGGTGATGCCATCATTATTACAACTAAGTTTGGAGATGCTCTTCATGTTCCAAGTGTTGAACCAAATTTTCTTTCTATTTGCTAGATTAAACATACTAATGAAAAGGTGGAATTCCAGCCAAATCAATGGGTTGTAAAGGACAAGTGATGACTTCAAGGTGGTTGCCCTGGGGTAACTAATTTAGCATTCTACATGCCTCTTTTGAATGTAAATGCAATACAATATAAATATACACATAAATATAAAATAGATGCTCCTATGACACTCTACTTATGAGTTTTTTTGGTAAATGACACTCCCACTCTGCTGCGTGTTCTGGCAACATATGTTGAAAGAAATTTAATAGAAGAGAGAATTAGAGATATATCATAAGATCTATACCTTCAACTAACATAAACGAGATGGGTATGCTTAAGGATAGATCCTTTAACCACATCAAAGGAAAAACATGATGACAAATTGCCCAATCGAGAATTTTAAGGAGCAGTTTGCAGCAATTAATAAATCTATCATATAGGAAGATGCATCTTCGAAGCTACACATATCGAAAAATAACATATGGTGGGAACAAAAGTAGTAGTTACAAACCCAAACGAAGTAGAAATATTTTTAGGAAATTAAGGAGACATTAATGCACAAGGGTGTATATGCAAGGACTCAGATTTTAGCCCTCCTAAATGAATGTTGTGGAGAAAAACAAGTCTTTGTTTGGAAGCAACTATCCTTACTAGCCAGCTGTTAAAATTTGAAATGGTTATTGAGGAATAATAGAGGCAACTGTTAAGATTTGAAATGGCTATTGAAGAATAATAGACGAAGAGTTGCTCACACTCTATGCCTACCTCTGAACAGAAAAATTATGTGGAAAGGCATTGTGAAAGAAACCAAGGTGAGGGAATCTTGATGGTAGTAATTCATGCAACACCGAATAGATAGTTTATAAAGATGGGAAACGAGCACCATGAACATCTATGTTGGTAACATTTGGATAAAGAGAATGGCAGAGCGAATTAAAGCCATATATCATATGAATAGTTTATAAAGATGGGCAACGATCACCATGAACGTCCGTGTCGGTAACAGTTGGATAAAGAGAATGACAGAGCGAATTAAAGCCATATATCATATGAATATCCAGCTTCGAGTGGCATGAAGAGTTGGTTATGCTGCCAAAAAACATTAAAAAATTGCCAACCTGAAATTCAAGGAGCAGTTTGTAGCAATTAATTAATCTATCAGAAATGACAGATAAAATAAAAAAATAGACGAATTGCAGACTTAGAGTTCAAGGTGTAGTTTGGAGCAATTAATCAGTCTATTACAAATGTCGATACATCTTCCAACCTGCAAGTATCCCAAAGGAACAACCGGTGAGAACAACAGTAGCAAGTGCAAAACCAGATGGAGCGGATTCATTTTCAGCAAACTTAGGAGAAATTAATAGACAAGAGTTATATGAAAGGACACAGTTGTTGGACGTCCCCAGTAAATGTTGTGGAGAAAAATCATTAGAGTGGACTTGCTTCATTTCTTGGTTGTTATATTGATCACGTTGTAGTGATCTTACGCACAATAATACTTTATCTGCAACTATGGAATCTGGAACTGTATTTTGATGTATGGATGTAGATTTTTGGGTTGTTTTATGGAGCAACAAATATTACATAGATTTTTTGGGTTGTTTTCTGATTGGTTTGTGACGTATTTTTTACTTCTGAAGCAATAGATCCATAATTCCAACATTAACTTATATATTATGGAAAAATGTAAGATTGAAAAGAGTTGAGAATATATACACGGTTTCCTTCTTAGGTGGGGTTGCCAAAGGTGGTTCCTGGTACTTTTCCTCCAATTTCTGGGTTATAACATTGGAGTCTGGAATCCACTTATCATCGATCTTGATGACAGGAACTTTTCCTTCAGGGTTCATCTACAAAAGCATGTGCACCAACATCTTCAACTTAGCTCCCCCTAATTTCCCACATAAACATAGGCACAGTCTCACACTTGTAATGTTTTTAACCATAGCCATAAAAAATGGCCTACAATGAAAACGAAAAATAATATACGGGCCTCGGAACCAGAACATTACTAGTAAGGTTTATTACTAGTATCAATGAACTTCATGTTGCATGGGACTTGTTTTTCCTCAAGAGTAAGCAAAACCCTCTAGCTGAAGGGACTTGCTCAAATATGTGTTCAATACATTAAGCTTTACTTCATACATTAAAATGCCCGAAATTCACCGATAGACGACAAATTGTTTGACAAATAAAGATGAAATAAAAGCGAGGAAATGAAACATTGAATCATTTTGCTAAAAAAGGAGAAAATGACTGGAAAATTACTTACAGTACCCAAGGGACTTGTGGAAATATGTGTTCAAAGAATTCAACTTTACTCCATACATTAAAATGCCTGAAATGCATCAATAGACGACAATTTTTTTGACAAATAAAGATGAAATAAAAATCGAAGAAAACAGGAGATGCAAAATTGAATTGTTATGCTAAAACAGGGGAACATGACAAGAAAAATTACTTATAGTCCTCAAGCTTGTTAGGTGCACCTGTGGCAGCCTTAACACAAACTTCTAGTGCTTCATCCATGCTCACAATTTGTGTACTTCCAATAGTCCTCCTCTGAAGCAAGACCCTGGATCTAACCCCTTTCTTTCCAAACAAATGGGTTCCCGAGACCGCAATTAAAGGCTCTACGATACAACACCAGTGGTTCCAGAGAGTCACAGTGTAGATTTTTTGCTACAATGAGAGACAAAGTAGATTTTTTGCTACAACGAGAGACGAAGTGGAAGCTACACTAAGCATGGATATCATAGCCATCTTTGACTTCTATAAATAGACTTCACTCTAATAGGTTTCCATCCTCCCCATTTTTATGACCAGTAACACTCATTAGTGGAAGATCACTCTGCACTGCAAATCCCCATATATGAAACACAAATAACAAATGAATTCATTGCAAAATCCAATCCCCTTCACATAAATTCCAAATGCTAAAATAAGAAACTCTAGGTTCCTTCTAGAGACTTGCCGACGTGTTTGTCTCTGAGAGACCCTCGTATGCACTATAATGCAGCGCGCAATAATGTTGGCAAGAAATCCAATCGCGCACCATAAGTTTTATGTTTAGTGCCATAAACTCCACGAAACATTCAAATGGACTTTTTCGGAACCTTGGCTTAAAAGGTGTGCACGTATGTCAAGTGGAGAGCTTTTTGGTGGCTTGTATAGATGTCAGACAGACATTAAAAGTGTAGATGGTCGACTGATTCAAAAGAAGGCGTATCGACCTAATTACAAGTTTCTATGTGAATTAGAATTACAATTTAATTGAAGGACAAAATTAAATTGCGATTCTATTTTTTGATGCTATTTTTAACATTTCTTGTTGCTATTTTTAAAAAAATTGAAGCACTAGAATATGTAAGAACTCACAGGGAGGAGCAACAATTTCTACTACCTATTCTAAATACTAGAAACATCATAGTGAATGCTGGGAATGATATATTACGCTTGGGCTATGGGACTTCTGGGAATTTCAATCTTAAAGAGGCCTGTCGAATACTGATCCAAGCACAACTACTTGAGTCAAACCGAACATGAAAACATATCTAGAAAATGAAGCACCGACCTAAGATCATACTATCCTGTGGCTACTATTAAGAAACAAGACTTTAATGTCGGATAAGATGGAAAAATGTGGCTTCAAGGTCCCTTCAGTTTTCTGATTATGCCTTGAACAAATGTAGGATCCTAATCATTTTTCTCTCACTTTATCTTTCTCCTCCCAACTTTGGGATCAAATTTCCATCTCCTTGCAACGCTCAGTACTGGTTCCCCATTCCATCATTGCCTCTTTATAAAACTAGAAGGATTCACCTTTTCATAGCTCCATTCTTAATCGAGTCTGGTTACTTATTCTTAGCTTCATTACCTGGAATATTTGGAAGGAAAGAAACTCAATAATTTTTAAAAATTCCACTTCCACTTTGGAAAATGAATGGATTATTTTGCTCTCTCAATTAAAAGAGACCATAGCTTCCTCGCAATAGCCTTCACAGGACCAGGAATGTCCTCCAATAGAGAAACTTATTATTTGACAATTAAGATTAAGTCCTCAACAATCTCTCTCCCTTGACACTTTCATCTTGCCCCACCCAGTTAGTCCCACTTCATGGTCTCCCCCACCAACAATGTTCATCAAACTCAACTTTGATGGGGTTTCTAGAGGCAATCCTGGGCCAAACAGTTATGGAGGTGTTTTCATGAATAACTTGGGTCAGATCCTCAACATATTTGTTGGCAAAATTGGTTTTATTACCAACAACGAAGTAGATCTTTGGGGTTTGGAGCATGATATAAGCATAGCCCTTAAAAACAACTATCATCAACTCCTCATAGAAGGGGATTAATTACTCAACACTTCTATTCTAAAGAAGATTCAATGTGGGCCACCTCTCTCAAAAATCTCTGGAAGTTGGTGCATAAAAGCTCACATCTCCAAGGTGGCCTCCTTGCTTGAACGTATTCAAGCTCCTATGTTATCTCATATATTTTGTTCAAGAAATAAGCTTGTAGATAACCTTGACAATTATGCTCTAGACACCGAAATACCTCCTTTTGATGCACAATGGTCTCAGACAATACTTGTTCAATTAAGAAGTGTGTGTCTCTCCATTGCACTTTGGGATTGCTCCCTCATGATGGGCATTAAAGAAATTTTGAGGTAAAAAATGGGCCTCAAAAGAAAAATCTACAACAAAAATCAACTTTATAAGAACCAATATGATTCAATATGATGATATCAACCATGGGGGATGATTCTGACCATTTTTGGAGTAAATAGGTAAAAATATAAATTAATAAAAAAATAAAAAACTACTTTTTAAACTCGTATTTTCAACTTATCTCCCTACGATTTTACTCAAATTTTGAGCGAGGGCACTCATTGAATATAGAATTTAATTTTCCATCCAAGGAATACCCATGTTGCATACTTTCGATGGACCCTACTACACGAAAAATGTGAAATGCATGAAAAATGTGATTGCAATCATGCTTTTTTTTTTTTTATTCTTCATGTATTTAACATTTTTCATGTACTAGGGTCCATCGAAAGTATGCAACATAGGTACTCATTGGATGAAAAATTGAATTATGCATCCAACGGGAGCTCCCACTTGAAATTTGAGTAAAATAATAGGGAGATAAGTTAAAAATACGAGTTGAAAAGTAGGTTTTTTTTCCCCTCCAAAACTTGATGAGGTAATTTAATCTTATTTTATTATTTCCACTATTATTTTATAATATTCCTTAGGAGGCCCATTTTATACCTCAAAATTTCTCTAATGTGTTTAAATCCAATGTTTGTTTTTGGGCACTTAAGGTTAATTTGCAGGGGAAGCCACTTGGCCAATCATTTAATTCTCACGCATGCTCGACTTAATCCTTTAATGATGATCACACGTGTCTGACATCAATCATTGTACACAAAATACTACTTAGCTTGCTAAAAAATAATGGCAATGCATATTTATCTAAAGAGGTTCCTCATAGTGCCGAAGGAGAGTGGCGTCATGGTGACCTGACATCCTCTCTTTGTCCTATTTCTATTACCAGGGAATGATCTTGCTAGGTGTTTTTCATATGAGAATATGCACTCTGTTTCCTTATTGTAGGGACGTCATGCCATCATTATTATCCTCTCTTCTCACTCCTTAATTATATTGCTTCTTGGTATATTGTGTCACTCTCAATAATGGAGGGTTAGCCTTACAATTGGATTCACGTTTGGCCACCCTCTACCTCCCTCACTAATAGGGTGGCTTTGGAATTTCCATTGCGCCCCAGTTTCACCATTATGGTGTGACCTTCTCAGAGGGTTCTTGGTTAGAAATCTATAGGGAAATGATTAGATTTATTTCTCTTTTCTTGATAACTGCTTCTAATATCTTTTTATTTTTTTTCTTACTTATTAGATTCTTTACTTATTATTATGTTTTTATATCATCAAATAACTATCAAAATGGCATTTCCAGAACACATAATTTAGGCTGCAAGCCAAGGCCAAAAACTCTCCACTTGAGAGGAAAACCCACAAATCTCTTCTCTTTTTATAAATCTCCAATTCACGAATTCCAAGACATTTTGACCAAGATCAATACCCTCCAAGACCAATTCCAACCTTTCCAGATGATGTGCTTCCTTTTTCCAAGTCAAACCCAATCAAATCTCTTCCAACATCACAACTTTGACCCCCAGCTTCAGAATTTTGGCCTCTACTGCGGGTCTAAAATTTTCAGCCTTCCCAGTAGTAGCTATTGCCACACATATGAGCTTATTTTGGTTCCCTAGGACTTCTTTATAACTTCTCTTGACTTTCTCCTTCTTCTGGTGCTTGAGGATGACCTAAAGTGACCTTCACTGACCTTATTTCTCTTCCTTCTTCAAGATCGAACCTGTAAAAGAAAAAACCTAGACTAAAAATAGAAACTCTAACCTTCCTTCACATGTGTGAGAGAGAAATAACCTAGAAACAAGTCTTCTTCATCCTCTTCCTTCTTTTATGGGTTCTTCTTCTTCCTCCTTCACCTGAATGAGTGAGTGATGATTGTATCTCAAGGAGGTCGAGTTCCCTCCTTTATATAGGATTCTTAAGGTGGATGTGGCTCATCAATTTAGGTTGACTTTCCAGCTGCCAGGCCGACTTGCTCTTGAAGGGTATTTTGACACTTTTAATGACAAAAACAATTTTCTTTACAAGTTACAATTTTCTTGATGGGGTCTTCAACCTATGACAATGACTCTTTTAAATTCTTGACCTAGGACAAACCCTAGAATCTCTCAATGGGTGCTTGACCTCTAAAATAAAAGACCTTGAGCATGAAACCCATGTCCCAGAAATAATAATAATAATAATAATTTTTATTTGATTTTACAATATATAAGAATCAAAGGTACATTTCATATTTATGAAGACCAAACCTAGTTACACATTTTTCAACACTCCCTCTTAACTAGGGAGGTATTCATAAATGGTACATGGACATTCTCAATTTGAAGACATTCTCATAAGAAGAATCAGATTGGTAACCCATCTGTTTAGCATCATATCAACGAAAATTGTCGTATAGCAAGGCCTTGCTTAAAAATTCTATCTCTCTACACAATCAGACCACAATGCCGACGAGACCAATGATTGATGGACACCATCATCATTGTCTCTCTTAAATCATACCCCGCTCAAGTTCTATGATAGTATGTTCCATCGGGACTATTCTTATCTTGGATAACCAATCCTCAAAGAATATCATAACCCTATGACTACTCTTATGTTGGATTCCCTACCTCACCCTCAAAGAGTATTGGATGCTAGATGCTTACCCAATCCTCCATTCTTTCTTCCCAAGTGAAGACAAGAATGATGTGTTGATCTCTCCCTCTCAAAGGAGGGAGGATATATCAACTAAACCAAGCTTGTCTGTCAAATACACAAGCTTCTTGTTAGGAATTTTTTTTGTCAAAATATCAGTTAGTTTTTCATCAGTGGAGATATATTGTAGCTGCAATAAACCACCTTATACTAGCTTTCAAATGTAGTGATACTTGTTTTTTTATATGCTTTGTCTTTCCATGAAATGTTGGGTCTTCAGATAATCTTATACAAATGGTGTTATCACAATGTATCACTGTAGGGTCCATTGGTCCTTTAAACAAGTCGGACAACAACTTCCTTAACCAGAGAGCTTCTCTGCTTACTTCACAGGCTGCAATATACTCAACCTTAGCACTACTCAAAGCAACCATATCTTACTTTCTGCTAAACTAAAACATCCTCCTGTAGTGCTCCTTCCATCATGCTCACTACCTCCCCAGTCGGAATTTGTATATCTAATTAAATGGAAATCATTCCTCCTATCATATTTCAGGTAGTGGTGGATGTTTCCTTGTAGATATCTCAGTATATGATTTGCTTCTATCCAATGATCATGCTTCAGATCCACTTGGAATTGACTGAGAACATTTACTACAAAAAATATGTATGGTCACGTATTCACCAAGTACATCAGTGAGCCAATCAAATGTCTATATCTGGAAGGGTCCATAGGGCTCTATTCATAACTCCTTAGTATTTTCAAGTTTGTGATCATCAGGGTTGTCATTGGTTTGAAACCCATCATGTAAAACTTCTTCAACATCTTGATCACATACTTGTCTTGACCTAGATAAATCTCATCAGGTCCTTGCCAACCTTCCAGTCCCAAATAATAGTGCATCAAACCTAGATCCTTCATGCCAAATTATGTTGCTAGATGCTACTTATGTTATTCAATTTGACCTACCACACCTATTAGGATAAGATCATCCACATACAAAAGAATGATTACCGACTCTCCCTTCACAACCTTAATGTAAAGGTTTGGATCATACAAAATTCTTTTTGAAGCCTAATCTTTGTAGGTATGCATCCATTCTAACATACCATGCCCTTGGTGCTTACTTGAGGCCATATAATTACTTCTTCAATATGAAAGAATATGCATCTCTATCTTTAACTTCAAATCTTAAGGGTTGCTCTATATAGACTTCCTCATCAATTTTGCCATTCAGAAATGGAGTCTTGACATCCATTTGTTGTATGTTCTATCCCATTGATGCTACCAAAGATACCAATGAACATATAGTTGTATACCTTGCTGTCCGAGCAAATGTTTCTTCATAATCGATGCCTTCTTGATGAGAGAAGCCCATATCAATAAGTATTGCCTTATATTTATCAATACTTCCATCTGCTGCATGTTTAATCTTGTAGAGCTAGTTGGTAGTTACCATAAATTTGTTTAGACCTAGGTACGATCTCCCAAACTCCATTTTTCATTATCGATTGATACTCTTCATTCATGGCATCCTTCCATTCTTGGTGTGTGATAACTTCTTCAAAGTTGTATGGCTCTGCTTCTATCAATTTCATCATATAGGTTGCATACCCAGAATATTGTTTGGGCTTCTTACTTTACCTAAATGTGCCTTGAATTGATCCATGACCTTGTGCATCAAGTAGTGTAGACTTCAACCAGTTAGGTTTCTTTCTAGTTTTGGGGATTACCACAGGTTTTATAGGTTCACTGGGACCTTCATATTCATGATTTGATTCTTATTCCTCCCTTGTAACTTCTTCTTCAAATGCCAGAAGTTTTTCATCATCGAAGTCCATAGGGGGATCTTTTGATTCCTTGAATGCAATACTTTCGTCAAATATCACATCTCAACTGACTTCTATTCAGTGTCATTCCTTTATGTAGATCCTATAGTCCTTAGAAGAGTTACTATAGCAAAAAAACGTTCCCTTCATGCATGATGGATCCAAATTATTTCTCTTGTCCTTAGGTACATGAATATAAACATGACAACCAAAAATTCAGAGATGATCCACGCTTGGTTTTTTCCCAGTGAATACTTCTTCCAGAGTCAATTTATTTAGTGACCTGTGGGGACTTCTATTTTGTATGTATACAACTGTCTTTGTTGCTTCACCCCACACAAATTTTGGCAAATCTTGATCATGTAGCATTTATTTTAAACCTTTCTTCAATGGATCGATATTTCATTCTGCAACTCCATTTTTCTCAGGATTATATGGGAATATTAACTCCCTCTTAATACCAGAATCCTTTCAAAAGGCTATAAGTTCTTTAGAAGTATATTCTCCCCCATTATCAAATCCTAATATCTTGATTCTCCTTTCTGTAAGGTTCTTTACTTCAACTTTGAATTCTTTAAATTTGGTAAAGACTTCATCCTTAGATTTCATTAAGTAAACCTAAGTTTTCCTTGAATGGTCATCTATGAATGTGACATAGTATAGATGACCTCCAATCGACTTTGGACTCATAGGACCACAAACATTAGAATGAATAAGAATAAATATTTCTTTTGACCTTGAAGCACTACTTCCAAATGGTCTCTTGGCGTTATTTCCCAATGCACATCCTTTGCAAACTCCTTCATGATCTTCTTTAAGTTCGAGGATGCCATTAACTATGGTATTTAGTGTTGGTAAGATTTTGTAGTGGATATGACCAAATATTCTATGCCAAAGTTCACATGGGCTGATTTCAATGTGAACTAAATCTTGTGCGAGGGGAGTTATCAATCTATAGAGTCTTCCTTCATGAATCACAATCATTTTAACATCTTCTCTGCTTGAGTTTTTTTACCCCATACTACAACTTTTCCATCAATGAAAGTCACTCTATCACCTTTATCTTCTAGACTTGAAATGGAAACAAAATTCTTATGCAAACTTGAAACAAATAGGATGTTGTTAATATGAATATTTCCTCCATTCTCCAACCCTAGTGAGGTTCATCCAATTCCTCTCACAATATAGCTCTTATTATCAACAATCCCTACAGATTAAGAGGACTTTCATTTTTACGGTGTTTTTAGTTGCTTGTGATGACCAGTCATATGTCTTGATGCTCCACTATTGATCACCCAAATGCTGTCATCTTGAAATGTGTCAGTGAGTGTTGAGAATAGTCCTTCGTCATTTGTCTTGATCACTTCCTTCTTTGGAGTAAATAGAAGATTCCATACTTCTTTGAATCTCTTCTTGAGATGGTTTTCTACCTTTGGACACTTCTTTAGAACCTTCTTTAGTGTGGTAGAGATCTTCATAATTCCCTTAGCCAACCTTAGCTCTGATACCATGTTGAGAAATCGATAGGGCAATGATTAGATTGATTTCACTTTTCTTGATAAATGCTTGTGATATATTTTTACTTTTTCTTACTTATTAAATTCTTTAGTTATTATTATGTTTGTATATCATCAAACAACTATCCAAATGAGAAGAACAAGAACACAAAATGTAGGCTACAAGCAAGGGTTGAAACCTCTCCACTTGAGAGGAAAACTCGCAAATATCTTCTCTTCTTACAAATTATTCAATTGATGAATTCCAAGACCTCTTGACCAAGATCAATACCCTCCAACACCAAGTCCAACCTTTCCTGATGATGTTCTTCCTTTTTCAAATTAAAACCTAGTCAAATCTCTTCCAGCATCACAACTTTGACCCCCAACTTCAGAATTTTGGCCTCTATTGCTTGTTTGAAAATTTTGTCCCTCCCAGTAGCAACTGTTGCCACATGTGTGAGATTATTTTGGCTTCCCAGGACTTCTTTAGACCTTTGATTGAATTTCTCCTTCTTTTTGTGCTTGAGGATGACTTAAAGTGACCTTCACTAACCTTCTTTCTCTTCCTTCTTCAATATCAAACATCCATAAGAAAAACCCTAGACCAACAACAAAAACCCTAGCCTTCCTATGCATGTGTGAGAGAGAAATAGCCCTGAAATAAGTCTTCTTCTTCCTCTTCTTTCTTTTCTACCTTCTTCTTCTTCCTCCTTCTCTTGAATGAGTGAGTGATGATTATATCTCAAGGAGGCCAAGTTCCCTCCTTTATATATGCCTCTTAAGGTGGACGTGGCTTCTCAATTTAGGTCGACTTTCAAATTGCTAGGCTGACTTGGTATTGAAGGGAATTTTGACAGTTTTAATGACAAAGCTAATTTTCTTTACAAGTTACAATGTTCCCGATGGGGTCTTCAACTTATGACAATGATTCTTTTGACTTCTTGATCTAGGAAAAACCCTAGAAGCACTCAATGGGTGCTTGACATCTAAAATAAAATACCTTGAGCATGAAACCCATGCTCCGTAAATAATAATAATAATTTTTCTTTCATTTTACAATATACAAGAATCAAAGGTACATTTCATATTTATGAAGACCAAACCTAGTTACACATTTTTCAATAGTTCTTTGCTTTGCTACGATTTGTAGGCTCTAATAATTCAAGGCCAATGTGCTCCCCATATTTTCTCTCTTAGGCTCAGTTCCTCCTAAGTTGGCCACAAAACTTCAGATGGTGGGCTCAGGAATAGGCTCAGGGTGGTGGGCTAGGGCTCACGGTGTTAATAAACTCTAGATGATTATAAATTATGGTTTATGATGTAGTTCTATGATGTTGGCTACATACATGGCGATGGAAAAAACTCATTCTCCATCCTATGAAGGTGGAAATATTCACACTATTAGTAGATTATGAGTGATGAACATTGAATCTTAGCATAAACAAACTCAGGTCACCGCACTGTTATGGTACATGGCTTGACATTCATAGCTTTGGTATGCTCAAAATTGCTTCGTGGTGGCGAGAGGTTGGCAATATTGTGTGGATGATGGCCTATGGCCTTACTTCTTGATGGCTTCATGGTTTGTGGTTCGTGGCTTCTTACTAGTTCATGGTTTGTGGGTTCTCACTGGTCAGTGTTTTGTGGTCCATGAATTCTTGGTATTTTGTGTTTCATTGCTTCTAGATGGTTCGAGGTTCATGGATTATCATTGGTCTATGTCTCATGGCAGCCGTTTTTCACTATTCCCAGGTCATGATATGGTTTAATATTTTGTTTTAATTATACATGGATAGTCTCTTTAAATTTTGGCACTATCTAGATGGTTCTATAGAATTGAATCAACATTTTTGTAACTCCTTGCAAACAAGCAAGGGCTCTAGCCACTCTTTCATTTTGTCTGATAATCTTATCAAGCGCAACACTTGTAATATTAAGAGACTCAATTTGTATTACTAAGTCAGCTTCCTAGTGGGCCGACCAGTAACACAAAGACCTATCTTATGTAATTATTTTATTCACTAATATGAATTAAAACTTCATACAAAAAAAAAACGGAGCCAAATATTCATAAGGTTTATCATGTTGAAATTTTCCCCAGAAAAATATTAAATGGGAGGGTGTGATAATAACTTTCACATTTATGGAAGTGGTTAGGTCATACCCTAACCATCTCATGAAAAAGTATGAGTAGAGTACCCATTCAAAGGATTTTTGGGTCTAATCAAAAGATTTTGATCTAGCCACAACTTGAAGATCTGACACAAAAATCTATCAAAGAAGAAACACATGGAGAAAATTCATGGACAAGAGAGAATTGAGATGAGAACTCATGGGGGTGTGAGGGACATAGAAGGATAAATGAATTTTTGGTGTGAGAGACAAAGTATAGCATATGTGTATCCTCAAGTGTGAGATGAGGAGGCTCTTGCATGCATAGAAAACAAAATGAATAAGGGTTTTGAGACACAATAACTCGTGCGTGATTTTAATCCACTTGATTTAGTGAGAGAAGTCAATGTTAGAGTAATTAACCTTAGCTAGGGGGCCATGAATTGTTAAGTAACTTTATTGTTATAAGCATAAAACCATTAAGAAGGTGGAAGTTTGAGGGACTGCCGGGATCAACAAAGGACTCCCTCTTTTCTATGCTAGTCCACAATGGAACAACTGAAAAGAAAAATCCCTAGCTCAATAGGTTGAAATACCTAATATTTATTTCTGTGTGGATGAAGGAGAAATTACTTCATCCTTACACCATTGATATCCTTAGAAATAATTTCCCACTAGGTGCTTGATGTGCAATACTAATAAGAAACCACCAATAAAAGTAGGGCAAACTCTAGGTTTAGTTAGATTTCAAGAGAATTGATGAAATTTCCATGGATGAAGGCGAATTTCCTTCATGATTCCACCTTTTAAGGCTAAGTGAGAATTTCCCTATGGCTTCTTGTTCTAGCTCGTGGGTGGCCAAGTACAAAGGATAGAACATACAACTAAGCATATGATGGGGTGGAACATGACTCACCCTTCATCAATTACAAATAGCCTTTGTTCTTGATTAGATAAGTGCCCTTAAATGACTTAAAATATGTGATGTAAACCATATTCATTGAAATGGATGATGATTTATAAACCATGTTTACTTATGTGCTTTCCTAAAGAATAGATATTTAGGTCTATGTGATACTTGACCTTGGTATGAAGTGGTAAATTTGGCTATAATAATTGTGTAATATTTACATGCCTAAATGTTGGTTTTAATAACATCTCATGATGTGTTTTCATGATATTTAACATGGGATTACAAGATACTTAGTCCTGATTATATTTAATGTTTATGGTTATATTAATCTTTTTTGCTAGTAAGTTTTTACGGTTGAGAAGATATGGGATGTTAACCCCTCAATTCCTTGGATAGCTAGGATGACTGGTTGGTTGTAAAAGACTCTTGGTGGGTCTAAGCCAAGGGAACTTGTTTTGTTCTATATAAGCTAGAGATTATTTTAATCCATTGTACAGTTGGACAACTAAAATGTATCCTTGTTATGGGATACGAAGATTTGAAGGTATCTTAATGTTGGTGCATTAGAAGAATTATGTTCCCTATGAAGGTAGGTCTTGACGTTTGATGTTATTTGGTTTTGTGGTGGGTTGTAGGCCTTATGTCTTTCTAGGTTAGGAGAGTGAGAAGTTCCACTAGAATGGGGGTAAATTGTGAACAATGGCCTCTTTGAATCCTTGAAGTAAGGGATGGAAAATAGTTGTAGAATGAAGGATTGTAGATGCTTCTACAGGATGGTGAATAAATTCGTGTCGCTAAAAGTCCCATGGGTAGTTTAATGCTCTGTTTAAGTCCCTTTTAGTCCTCAGGAAATTCTAAGAATTTCTCTTTGCAAACATGCTTTTCCTTGGAAAAATTTTGGAATTGAGTTTGGAAATTTAAGGGATTTGAGGTTTTAGCCTCAACCCCTGATCACATAGCTTAATGTGAGTCATGGCCTTGGACTAGCAGAATGAGGGTTAAGTTAGAAAGGAGGACTAATGGGTTTTGTTAAGTGATAGATAATCTCAACATCAATATCTATTGGTAATCTAGGATCCGTTAAGTGAAATATATGGATAGTTCGACATTTTTCAAAGTGTCAGAAGTAGCATCTTAAGAACCATAGAAAACACTCACAATGGGGCTAGGGATCTAAAGTTTGATTGAGATTTGGATTATTTGCAGAGTAGCAAACAATATAAGCAAGATTTGTCAGTTGATAGGGCTATAGAACTGGAATATGTTGTGTTTTGTATACCTAGGAATCTCAATTAATTTATAATTGGAATTTAATAAAAACCTAGACACCAAATCGGCCAGATGGTGGAACTCTACATGGAGTAACCATGGTTTCAATATGGTTAGGGATCTGGAGATCCTAAAAGAAATTACAAAGTTAGAATTTCTTAAAAACTAGAATGTTGGATGCCAACACCGTAGACCACACAAGGGGTTACATGGAGTCCACATGAACATTTCTAGACCCTATGGGTAAGCAAGTATTGATGTGTCACATTGACATAAAATGTAGATTAGTTTTAGATGATGTGGTATGCCAACATGGAGGGTGCTGACATGGATCAAAGGAACAATGGTGTTGAGGTGGAGGCCCAAGTGACAACCTCGTGGTTGTGATGTGGATGAGTAGGTGTTTTGGTTAGAGAAAATCTAAAGTTTGGACTTTTAGTTGAATCATACTTTTTTCTTGGATCTGGTTGGGATGGTTGGTTGAGTAGAAATCCAAAAGAAGAAGAATAACCATATTAGGAAAAAGGAAAATTCTATATCTCAATGGATTTGGAAAATTGAAGATCCATAAAACTACAATATGAGGATTTATGGAAATCCTAGATCCAGATGTGCATGATAGCTGACATGTATTTACAAAGGCATGCCCTATGTGATAGTGACAAAGTGGGGGCTACCACTTGTGGCATTGTATGATGGGGAAATATGGGGAAGGGGTTTCCATATAAAATTAATACAAATTCTAACATGATTCTGTTCAAACCCAAAACTATGGATGAGGCCTGTGTAGAGGAAAAATACTTAAAAAACAAAGGGTAATAAAGTGGTTCAAAGTATAAGGAACACCAAGAAAGTTCCAAAGAAGGGAAGAAAAAATGGAAATGGGGGAAGGACAAGAAGACAATAGGCATAAGACACTAGTGCAAAGATCCCAATAACCACTTCAACCATTATAATATTTATGGTTACACAAATGAGAAGTGCTAGAAACTACATCCAAAACTCAACTCGAAGAACCATAAGAAGAACAGGAAGAAGAAAAATATCATGTCCATAGATTTGACTGATCAAGTGGGAAGTACCTGGGATGTGGATGAGAAGATAGCCTAACGTGAATGCAAAAGGAGGTGAATCTAAATAGCCTTCAAAAACAAGAAGAGAAGGATATGCGGAAAAATCTTCCACATAAAGATATAGGTCAAGAAGAAAAAAAATGATGATTTGTTCAACATAAGATCACAATATAATCTTATTGCAGTAGAGATAGTCAACAATTTTCCATTCCCATATCCATTGGGTTGGATAAATAAGGATGCAAAAATCAAGAAAACAAAACAATGTCAAATAAAAATTGTTATCAGTCCTGATTTTATTGATGAAGTAGAATTGGATGTAGTTTAACTTGATGTATGTTGAGTGGTATTTGGGAGTTCCTACATGTACATCAAGGATTCAATCTTCATGTATATAGACAATTAGTACTACCTCATCAAGGACGAAAACTCCTTCACCATCAAACACACACAATAGAAAGTCTAAAATTTCACTGTTAGGTTTCAACCAAGCCAAAAAATTAATTATTTTTAGCAAGAAGTATGTTTGACATTTTTAAGAGAAAATCAATATGTAAGGGATTTAATAAGAGTAAGGGTGTCCTTGGAGGGGTTCACTAAGGAATGGAAGAGGACATACAAGGGAATGTTTTAGGATCCTAAAGGGCCACCAACCAAGACTCAGGAAGTGGAGTATAATATCCAACTATTTTGGACTCTTCGTTGCCAAACGTTCGACTGTATAAGGAGTCCATTATAGAAGCGAACATGATAAAGAAGCAATTGTAACAAATACTTGATCTACGTAGACATTGGTGAATCACCACAGTAAATAATTATTTTCTACAGTTGGTAGTTTACAAGCCCATGGTTTCGTAAACCATGGTATCCACCCATAGTATTTGAAAGGTGGAAGAAAACAAAATAAAAACCTAACTTTGTACAATTAGCTTTTATCATATCCAAACATTCAATAATTTTTTCCATTATTATTTATGGTATTCACCCATGGTTTTTTGCAACCCATGGTATTTACGCATGATATTTGAAATATAATGAAAATTAATAAATCTAGGTGAAATATAACGAAAATGTATAACTCTAGGTGAAAAAGTGCCCACAAACAATATAAATATGAACCTTCACCATTGTAAAAGCTGTGAAGTTTCTCACCATGAAGTATTATGACATTTTAGCCTTTAATTAGAAGAATTAAGCTCATTTCATATAATTATTTCCTCCACATTAGTTTCTATGCATTTGTGACATATTGTATTGTTGATATTTCCTCTACATTATTTTTTATACCCTAGTGACATATTCTATCACCGATATTTAGTCTCATTCATCTCACAACCCACATGGAAAAGGGGTTATCCATGTGGGCACTTTGAAGAATAACCTAGAAGGATTGAGTGTAACTCATATTTAAGGTTGAGCAGGTCAAATTTTACCCATAGTTGGCTATTGCGTTGTGTTATAACCAAGCCACTTGGACGAAAAGGTGTTCGATTCTATTCTAGTGAATTTTGTTACATAGTAGAGTAGAGTAGCTAAGAGTGGGTAGAGAGACGGACAAAAATAGAGGGTTTGTTTTGTAACAACCCATGGGCCACATGTCTCACTCCTTTGTATTTGTAACATCATCTTCCAACTCGATTCTTTCTCAAAAGGGTTTCCCAAGTGATGTCTTGGTGTTATTATGGTTTGTGAATGATTGTTTTATCTGTGATCTATTATTATTGTTTAGTATCTTTCATGTACAAGCAAAAAATAATATTTTGATAAGTTTAGAAATTTAAGAAAAATTGACGCTCATATTATAGATTTTAGATTTTAATATGCTTTTATTAGATTTGTTCTAACGAACTATCTAATATAATATCCACAAAAATTTAGGAATAAAAAATAATCCACACTTTGCTCATTTCTTCCTTTTATGAATTCATTGCTCACAACCTCTCAATTTTAATATTCCTAATGTACACCAAGTAGGGATGTTAGGCATTAAAGAGAAGAAATAAATATATTATAATTAGGAAAAAACTTTAAATAATAAAAAATATCTTCTATAAATCGTTTTTATTTAAATTAGTCCATAAATTTTAAAATGTTTATAATAAACAAAAATAAAAATAATTTTATTTTAATTTATTTTGATAATAGAAAAAATTAAACTTTAAATAGGATATTCGGCATGGTCCGTTTATGCAATGCAGTGATTGATCAATTGCTAGCTCTTATTCCTCTTCTTGATGCCACGATAGGTGGCATGTTTACAACATCTCCATAGCATGCAACAAGTTATGAAGGTGAGTTGGAAACCTTGAGCCATAATGGAGATTAAGCATTATTTCCTTTTGCCTTGGCTTATGATTTGAGGCTACCCCTTCTGTTTTGTCCCACCACTACCACTACGGCCATATATGGAATGATTTATGGCTATAACAAGCTTGGTTTTCTCACCTTGTAGATACAATGCCTCTCCTCTCTTTGTAATATTTCTTTCTAGGTTAGTTTCTATTCAATCCTCTATGTATGTTTCCTAATTCAAGCTTTGTTGGTGGCCTATTTTCGGGTGTTCTCTTTCCCAAGCTAGGTTGTTTCTTTCTCTTGCCAACCTGTTTTCCTGATATTATTCTCTCTACGATTTCCTCCTATTAAGTCTTGGTTTGGTATGTCCTTATTGAGGTTTCTCCCTCTTGTTCTTTGCCTTTCCTTTTAGTTCTAATTGTAGTCACCATGGTTTCCAAGGGTGTTGCAATCAACCCCTCTTGCGGGCTCAACAATGATGCAAAGGCCTTTGTTGCCCTCTCTTGGGAACTTATTCTTGCGTATCCAAAAGTTGAGATCAATGTTGTTGAGGTTGAAGCTCGAACGAAAATAAAATGCATTCATAATAACAATATAAAAAAAGATACAGAACATTCAGTCCCAAACACATAATACATGAAACAAAAATACAAATACTTACATACAATAGATTTCTATTAATAAATAAAAACAATGCTGGTTAGTGAAAAAAGTGAAACACAAGAATAAATTCTTCTCTATCTAAATGCCCTTCAGTGAAAAGTCAAAACTCTGGATCATAAAGTTAGCCTTCTTCCATAGAAAAGAAAATTGTGAGTTTGGAATTTATAACCACAAATAAGGATGATGACAACTCTAAAGACATGCATAGGTTCATGCCATTTAGTTCTCTATTTTTGGTCAACACTAGTACTCTTTATCACATGCATAACCTTAAACTATATGGTAAGTCTCTTTGTTTGTCGTTATAATTTTCCCAATAATAAATCACCAACCATCGTCTTGCTTTGTTTTCATGATTTAGGTTACTTCCTTAAGTTCAGAGAGTCCTGGTTTGTGAGTTAAAAATTAAATAAATTTTAATATTTTGTTGGTTCATTTTGGGTCTGGCATTAAAGTGATAACTTTAATTTATCCTTCTTAAAAAATATACGAGATTTTTTATCTTTTTTCATAATAAAATTTTATTTATCATAGAACAGTGTACGAAAAAAATATAGAGATGTAGAGTAAAGGATTATAAAAGAATCATAATTAGATATATTTAAAATAAATGGGTATTTTATGGGAAGGGAATTTAATGAGATATTATTTGAAATAATGGTATTGTTATTGGAAAAAGAATGCAAGTAAAGAGTTAAAACATAAAATGTGAGTTGTACATCATTAAATAATTTATTATAATGATGTAATTTTAAAATTTTAAAAGTAATTATTATTAATAAAGATAAATATTTTTTTTTTTCAGTAAAAATACAAATAAATTATTTTGTAGATATATGGGGATTCTTATTTTGCAAATAGATGTGATTTACAGATTATCATAAAGCATATTTAGGGACATGTTTCTATTAAACAACCATATCTTGTAGGCTGGTTTCAAAATGTTTCTTTCCTTGAATCTTTTCAACATATCTAGTTCCATCATATCCATTAGGAATTCAATCCTTGATCCAAGTATCAGGGAATCACCGGGCCTCATGCACATTTCTCAATATATGGACCATATCATCTATGATATTGGGTCTATGGCTAGCCCTTTTTATTTTTTATGCTTTTTTTTTTGTTTATTTTGTAGTATTTTCTTGTTTTTTAAATACACAAGTACCATTTTTTCTCATATTTTCTCGCCATATACTTGCCAAGTCACGTGTTATATTCTCATAGAGGATGGTGATAATTCTATAAAATCGTCAGTTTAGCTATCATGTGGGACTCCTCTTATATGTTTGTTTCTTATCCCTGAGTAATCACTGACATATGATAGCTGAATGCTAGACTCAATAAATTACATGTACTGATTTTAATATATAATACAAATCAACGTTTTTTTCTTTTTGAAAAAAATAAAATAATTAAAAACCGATTAACAATTATTATAATTTTTTAACAATATTTCTAAATAATGATAAAATATATTAAGCAACATTACTATTATAAAGTCAATAATGAATAAAAAATATATAGAAAGTTATTCATATTCATATAAATTTTCAAATTTGTTTAGCAATATTTTTTTGTGTTTAATTTAAATATTAAATTATCACAATATTAGTGTGAAAGTATATTTGATGGTACCTGGCTCATTTCATTAATTAATAGCAAAGATCAAAATTTATTAGGAACTAAATGTAAATCTAAAAAACTCAATAGTAAACTCTTAAGAAATAATGTATAACTTGCACAAAAAAAACAATGAAAATGATCAAATGATGTATAAAGATTTAATAATCAAAATAAATGGTTATAAATTTATCCCTATCACCAAAGTATAATACAACAAGATAAAATAATATAAATAAATAATATGTAATAATGCACTAGTGGGAAAATTTTAGAGTCACTAATTACCTCATAATTTGTATAAGTGATTAGCATATCTTACCTAATTAAGATATCTAAACACAAAATGTCAGTTAGTTGTAGGTAGGATTCCAGATTAGTGCGTGAAAAATTTTGGCCAAAACATAGATAGTTTAGTTTTGTACTCATTTAAAAATTAATTAATTAAATTATACTGTAAAAATATATTTATTGTGGAAGAGAAAGCTACCCACGTTTAAATAGGAATTTGGGAGGATTCTAACATTTTAAGTGACAATAATATATAGGTCATGTGTTTAAAAAAAATCATAATCTTCCTATTTGTAAGAAGGATGGAGTTGTCAATTGGGTTTATCTTGCCAGTAGTTGGGAAGAATGATTGGGATGTTCCCCACCCAAGTTCAATTCCTACAAGTAACATAATGAACTTTGATATAATGGTTATAGTGGCTAAAAAAATGTACGAAGGATGGAGCTTTCTCATTGATACCCTAACACTTGAAATTCCCAATTTCATATCAAATCATAAACTAGATTCTATTTCTAATCAAACTAATAAATATATCCATTTTATAAAAACCTAGATTTATCACCAAACTAGATCCATTTGATAAAAAGCTAGATTTATCACCAATGTACTAAAAATAATAGGTCAATGTTTTGTATAGCATACCAATACCTCATAGGTGTAGGCATGCTCAACAAGTCTCAACCTTGAAGCTTTAGGCTTTAATGTTTAGGATTTAGATTTAAGTGTGCAAGGTTGATGATGTAAGTGGAGAAGGAGACATACTTTTCCTAACAAGTCCAACTACCTACTATCGGTGGCTTTATGCTTATATTGGCATCTAAGCACTATCCATTTTATAAAAACATAGATTTATCACTAATGTACTAAAAAAAATAGGTCAGTGTTTTAGATGGCGTACCAATGACCCATAGATGTGGGCATGCCAAACCAGTCTCAACCTTGAAGCTTTGGGTTTTAATGTTTAGGATTTAGGTTTAAATGTGTAGGATTGATGATGTAAGTGGAGAAGGAGAAACACATTTCCTAACAAGTCCAAATACCCAATATGGGTGAGTCTATGCTTATATTGGAATCTTGGAAGTATGAGAGAATTATGTGCTTTTCTAGGATTCTCATCTTGAGGTCTTAGTATTGTGGGTGTTTAATAGTCTGACACTCATCTTGGACTCTCAACCACCATGATAAATGAATTCTTTTTTTTTTGCAATATTATTTGGAATATATATTATATTATATTATATATATATATATATATATATAGATATATACTTATATAATATATATATATACTATATATAGTAATATATATATATATATCAAATTGACAGTTCTAAAAATAAAGTAAATGTCATTGATGATTTGCATATTTTAAAATGTTCAATATTTAATGATTAAATGAAGAAGATATTGATAAATACCTATCAAATTTAATCCCTAAATATGCCAATTAAACGTTCATAATACTATCACAAAATAGGAATATAATTACGATTGTTGGGCTCTCTTCACTTAGAATTGATGAATATATTTGAAGATGCTATGAAATAAATCCAAAGATTAATTACACACTTCTTCTTTCTTCTTCTTCTTCTTTTTTTTTTTTTTTTTTTTTTTTTTTTTTTATTTAAATAATAATTATGGTTATACTAATTTTAGTTTAGCTATACATCATTACTAATTGTTTATAAATCTAAAATTTATGAACTAATTAGAAACAATTGTATGTAACACTTTGAAATACCAAAAAACTTTCAAGAATGATTTTACATCTAGTGAAACAATGAAAATAAAACAATTCTGCAATAAAGTCCAGATCTAGCCTAGTGTGGGGACCTCATCAGGATTGTGAGAACCTGACATAACCATCAACAAGAGTTTAAGTGTCTCGAATCCCTGAAAAGTCCCAGAACTTATGAAAGTTGGAAAATTACCTTTTGAGAGTTTAGTCAGATCGTAAATTGTATGTGGACAACTATTACCAGTTACTGCAACAGGATCACTATTATTGAGATGGAAACCATCTACCTCACAGGTTTGATAAGATTTTTCTACCTCAACAAATAATTTACTCAAGTCATAAGATTATTTTGATTCCACATCTAAGGATGTGTAAATCAGATAAGTTTCATGAGTAACCTGAACTACAGAATTATCCTTATACAAGACTAGACGTTGTAAATAATGGAATGGATGCTCAATAACTTTGTTGTTTTATTCTTCGTCATGGGCATTATTACCATCTTGTGTTAATTCAAGCTCTTGCTCATTAGATTTTGAACTTGAAGAGTAAGGCATATATTCATCATGAGTTATTTCATTGCAAGTAATAGGACACAAGGGATGGAAATTTGAAGAAGAAGTTCCAAAAAGAAGATCTTCTTGAGAAGTCAAAATATTGGTTGATGTTCCTAGGAAATAATCACCATGTACATCAACAAATCCATTATTAGAATGACGTTTCTCAGGGCTTTATATTGATTGAACATCTTGATTTCGTTTGACTGACTACCGAGATCATAAGATTCTGAATTAGCCAAGAATGAAGGAACATCATCTTGACATGAGGGACTTTGAAATAGAGAATAGATATCAAAAGCATCTTCATTTGTATACTCCTCTACCTGTGGAATGTGACCACCTTGTAGCTGATCAAAATTTGGACCAACAAATTAAGAGTTGATGGTATCTAAAGGACTTGTTGGTGGACTAGATTGATCAAGTGAATTAAGGTACAAAGGGACATGAGGTATACATGATAGAGGATGACATGTGTCCCTTTAAGAAACAACACTTTTGAAGGTATTGGATTCAATATTTTGTTGATCTTTAGGAATCAAGGGATCAATATTCACCTTAGGCTCCATGGATTTATTAGGACATTGAAATTTTCCT
>APFE030987213.1:87247-131694 GCA_000404065.3 Pinus taeda
AGTAGAGTAGAGTAGCTAAGAGTGGGTAGAGAGACGGACAAAAATAGAGGGTTTGTTTTGTAACAACCCATGGGCCACATGTCTCACTCCTTTGTATTTGTAACATCATCTTCCAACTCGATTCTTTCTCAAAAGGGTTTCCCAAGTGATGTCTTGGTGTTATTATGGTTTGTGAATGATTGTTTTATCTGTGATCTATTATTATTGTTTAGTATCTTTCATGTACAAGCAAAAAATAATATTTTGATAAGTTTAGAAATTTAAGAAAAATTGACGCTCATATTATAGATTTTAGATTTTAATATGCTTTTATTAGATTTGTTCTAACGAACTATCTAATATAATATCCACAAAAATTTAGGAATAAAAAATAATCCACACTTTGCTCATTTCTTCCTTTTATGAATTCATTGCTCACAACCTCTCAATTTTAATATTCCTAATGTACACCAAGTAGGGATGTTGGGCTTAAAGAGGTATTGTATTTTTTTTTGTAGAAATAATTTTTTATTCTTCTTTAATATAAAATTTAAATATAAATATCTTTTCCTATAAACGTTTTATTTAATAGTAATTTTAAAATGTTTATAATAAACAAAAATAAAAATAATTTTATTTTAATTTATTTTGATAATAGAAAAAATTAAACTTTAAATAGGATATTCGGCATGGTCCGTTTATGCAATGCAGTGATTGATCAATTGCTAGCTCTTATTCCTCTTCTTGATGCCACGATAGGTGGCATGTTTACAACATCTCCATAGCATGCAACAAGTTATGAAGGTGAGTTGGAAACCTTGAGCCATAATGGAGATTAAGCATTATTTCCTTTTGCCTTGGCTTATGATTTGAGGCTACCCCTTCTGTTTTGTCCCACCACTACCACTACGGCCATATATGGAATGATTTATGGCTATAACAAGCTTGGTTTTCTCACCTTGTAGATACAATGCCTCTCCTCTCTTTGTAATATTTCTTTCTAGGTTAGTTTCTATTCAATCCTCTATGTATGTTTCCTAATTCAAGCTTTGTTGGTGGCCTATTTTCGGGTGTTCTCTTTCCCAAGCTAGGTTGTTTCTTTCTCTTGCCAACCTGTTTTCCTGATATTATTCTCTCTACGATTTCCTCCTATTAAGTCTTGGTTTGGTATGTCCTTATTGAGGTTTCTCCCTCTTGTTCTTTGCCTTTCCTTTTAGTTCTAATTGTAGTCACCATGGTTTCCAAGGGTGTTGCAATCAACCCCTCTTGCGGGCTCAACAATGATGCAAAGGCCTTTGTTGCCCTCTCTTGGGAACTTATTCTTGCGTATCCAAAAGTTGAGATCAATGTTGTTGAGGTTGAAGCTCGAACGAAAATAAAATGCATTCATAATAACAATATAAAAAAAGATACAGAACATTCAGTCCCAAACACATAATACATGAAACAAAAATACAAATACTTACATACAATAGATTTCTATTAATAAATAAAAACAATGCTGGTTAGTGAAAAAAGTGAAACACAAGAATAAATTCTTCTCTATCTAAATGCCCTTCAGTGAAAAGTCAAAACTCTGGATCATAAAGTTAGCCTTCTTCCATAGAAAAGAAAATTGTGAGTTTGGAATTTATAACCACAAATAAGGATGATGACAACTCTAAAGACATGCATAGGTTCATGCCATTTAGTTCTCTATTTTTGGTCAACACTAGTACTCTTTATCACATGCATAACCTTAAACTATATGGTAAGTCTCTTTGTTTGTCGTTATAATTTTCCCAATAATAAATCACCAACCATCGTCTTGCTTTGTTTTCATGATTTAGGTTACTTCCTTAAGTTCAGAGAGTCCTGGTTTGTGAGTTAAAAATTAAATAAATTTTAATATTTTGTTGGTTCATTTTGGGTCTGGCATTAAAGTGATAACTTTAATTTATCCTTCTTAAAAAATATACGAGATTTTTTATCATTTTTTTCATAAAAAAATTTTATTTATCATAGACTATGTGATAAAAGAATAATATATTAGAGATTATAGGTAAGGATTAAAAATGAATTCATAATTAATTTTATTTAAAAAAAAGGGTATTTTTAACTTGGAAGGAATTATAATTAGAATATTTGAAAAATGGTTTTTTAATTTGGATAAGAAAGCAAAGTAAAGAAAGTTAAAACATAAAATTGGAGTTGTTCTCATTAAATAATTATAATGATGTAATTTAAATTTTAAAAAGTAATACTAATTATAAAGATAAATAATTTTTTTTTTCAGTAAAAATACAAATAAATTATTTTGTAGATATATGGGGATTCTTATTTTGCAAATAGATGTGATTTACAGATTATCATAAAGCATATTTAGGGACATGTTTCTATTAAACAACCATATCTTGTAGGCTGGTTTCAAAATGTTTCTTTCCTTGAATCTTTTCAACATATCTAGTTCCATCATATCCATTAGGAATTCAATCCTTGATCCAAGTATCAGGGAATCACCGGGCCTCATGCACATTTCTCAATATATGGACCATATCATCTATGATATTGGGTCTATGGCTAGCCCTTTTTATTTTTTATGCTTTTTTTTTTGTTTATTTTGTAGTATTTTCTTGTTTTTTAAATACACAAGTACCATTTTTTCTCATATTTTCTCGCCATATACTTGCCAAGTCACGTGTTATATTCTCATAGAGGATGGTGATAATTCTATAAAATCGTCAGTTTAGCTATCATGTGGGACTCCTCTTATATGTTTGTTTCTTATCCCTGAGTAATCACTGACATATGATAGCTGAATGCTAGACTCAATAAATTACATGTACTGATTTTAATATATAATACAAATCAACGTTTTTTTCTTTTTGAAAAAAATAAAATAATTTAAACCGTATTTTTAAATTATTATAATTTTTTTTAACAAATTTTAATAATAATAAAATATATTAAAGCCAATTTTACTTATATTAAGTCAATAATGAATAAAAAATATATAGAAAGTTATTCATATTCATATAAATTTTCAAATTTGTTTAGCAATATTTTTTTGTGTTTAATTTAAATATTAAATTATCACAATATTAGTGTGAAAGTATATTTGATGGTACCTGGCTCATTTCATTAATTAATAGCAAAGATCAAAATTTATTAGGAACTAAATGTAAATCTAAAAAACTCAATAGAAAACTCTTAAGAAATAATGTATAATTCACAAAAAAAACAATGAAAATGATCAAATGATGTTAAAGAATTAATAATCAAATAAATGTTATAAATTTATCCTATCCACCAAAGATAATACAAATATATAAAAAATAAAATAAATAAATATAATGTAAATAATCACTAGTGGATAATTTAAGAGTCACTTTACCTCAAATAATTGTAAAAGTGATAACATATCTTAACTAATTAAATATCTAACAACACAAATGTCATGTTGTTGTATGGAATATTCATATTAGTGCGTGACAAATCTTTGCAAACATAGATAGTATATAGTTTTTGTACTCAATTTAAAAAATTAATTAATTAAATTATACTGTAAAAATATATTTATTGTGGAAGAGAAAGCTACCCACGTTTAAATAGGAATTTGGGAGGATTCTAACATTTTAAGTGACAATAATATATAGGTCATGTGTTTAAAAAAAATCATAATCTTCCTATTTGTAAGAAGGATGGAGTTGTCAATTGGGTTTATCTTGCCAGTAGTTGGGAAGAATGATTGGGATGTTCCCCACCCAAGTTCAATTCCTACAAGTAACATAATGAACTTTGATATAATGGTTATAGTGGCTAAAAAAATGTACGAAGGATGGAGCTTTCTCATTGATACCCTAACACTTGAAATTCCCAATTTCATATCAAATCATAAACTAGATTCTATTTCTAATCAAACTAATAAATATATCCATTTTATAAAAACCTAGATTTATCACCAAACTAGATCCATTTGATAAAAAGCTAGATTTATCACCAATGTACTAAAAATAATAGGTCAATGTTTTGTATAGCATACCAATACCTCATAGGTGTAGGCATGCTCAACAAGTCTCAACCTTGAAGCTTTAGGCTTTAATGTTTAGGATTTAGATTTAAGTGTGCAAGGTTGATGATGTAAGTGGAGAAGGAGACATACTTTTCCTAACAAGTCCAACTACCTACTATCGGTGGCTTTATGCTTATATTGGCATCTAAGCACTATCCATTTTATAAAAACATAGATTTATCACTAATGTACTAAAAAAAATAGGTCAGTGTTTTAGATGGCGTACCAATGACCCATAGATGTGGGCATGCCAAACCAGTCTCAACCTTGAAGCTTTGGGTTTTAATGTTTAGGATTTAGGTTTAAATGTGTAGGATTGATGATGTAAGTGGAGAAGGAGAAACACATTTCCTAACAAGTCCAAATACCCAATATGGGTGAGTCTATGCTTATATTGGAATCTTGGAAGTATGAGAGAATTATGTGCTTTTCTAGGATTCTCATCTTGAGGTCTTAGTATTGTGGGTGTTTAATAGTCTGACACTCATCTTGGACTCTCAACCACCATGATAAATGAATTCTTTTTTTTTTGCAATATTATTTGGAATATATATATATATATATATATTATTATATATAATATAAATATTATATATATAATATATATATATATATATATATATATATCAAATTGACAGTTCTAAAAATAAAGTAAATGTCATTGATGATTTGCATATTTTAAAATGTTCAATATTTAATGATTAAATGAAGAAGATATTGATAAATACCTATCAAATTTAATCCCTAAATATGCCAATTAAACGTTCATAATACTATCACAAAATAGAAATATAAGACATTGTGGCTCTCTCACTTAAATTGTTGAATTATTGAAAGATGCATTAAACTAAATCCAGATTAATACACACTCTTCTCTCTTCTCTTCTTTTTTTTTTTTTTTTTTTTTTTTTTTTTTTTTTTTAAATAATAATTATGGTTATACTAATTTTAGTTTAGCTATACATCATTACTAATTGTTTATAAATCTAAAATTTATGAACTAATTAGAAACAATTGTATGTAACACTTTGAAATACCAAAAAACTTTCAAGAATGATTTTACATCTAGTGAAACAATGAAAATAAAACAATTCTGCAATAAAGTCCAGATCTAGCCTAGTGTGGGGACCTCATCAGGATTGTGAGAACCTGACATAACCATCAACAAGAGTTTAAGTGTCTCGAATCCCTGAAAAGTCCCAGAACTTATGAAAGTTGGAAAATTACCTTTTGAGAGTTTAGTCAGATCGTAAATTGTATGTGGACAACTATTACCAGTTACTGCAACAGGATCACTATTATTGAGATGGAAACCATCTACCTCACAGGTTTGATAAGATTTTTCTACCTCAACAAATAATTTACTCAAGTCATAAGATTATTTTGATTCCACATCTAAGGATGTGTAAATCAGATAAGTTTCATGAGTAACCTGAACTACAGAATTATCCTTATACAAGACTAGACGTTGTAAATAATGGAATGGATGCTCAATAACTTTGTTGTTTTATTCTTCGTCATGGGCATTATTACCATCTTGTGTTAATTCAAGCTCTTGCTCATTAGATTTTGAACTTGAAGAGTAAGGCATATATTCATCATGAGTTATTTCATTGCAAGTAATAGGACACAAGGGATGGAAATTTGAAGAAGAAGTTCCAAAAAGAAGATCTTCTTGAGAAGTCAAAATATTGGTTGATGTTCCTAGGAAATAATCACCATGTACATCAACAAATCCATTATTAGAATGACGTTTCTCAGGGCTTTATATTGATTGAACATCTTGATTTCGTTTGACTGACTACCGAGATCATAAGATTCTGAATTAGCCAAGAATGAAGGAACATCATCTTGACATGAGGGACTTTGAAATAGAGAATAGATATCAAAAGCATCTTCATTTGTATACTCCTCTACCTGTGGAATGTGACCACCTTGTAGCTGATCAAAATTTGGACCAACAAATTAAGAGTTGATGGTATCTAAAGGACTTGTTGGTGGACTAGATTGATCAAGTGAATTAAGGTACAAAGGGACATGAGGTATACATGATAGAGGATGACATGTGTCCCTTTAAGAAACAACACTTTTGAAGGTATTGGATTCAATATTTTGTTGATCTTTAGGAATCAAGGGATCAATATTCACCTTAGGCTCCATGGATTTATTAGGACATTGAAATTTTCCTCATATCATATCTTCAACATGGGAAGTAAAAGAAGGTGGAAGAGGAGGATCAACAATTTGATTTTCAGACTTCTCAAATTCAACAATAGCACTAGAGGCTACCTTTTTAGGCTATGAAAAGAGAGGAGGACTAGGGATGCAAGGAACATTAGATTCCTCCTATGAGATTATAGGTGTATCATGATTAATAAAAGTTGGGAGAGAACAATCAACCAAGGATTCGGATTGGAATTGTTTTAAGGAGATTTGAACCAAACGCTGAAACTTTTCCTTCAAGAAATCCCAATCCACATCTACTTCAGGAAACTCATAGCGTAGGTGAAGAAATATATTGAAACATTTTTTTATTAATTCATTGGTATTAATTGTAAGTTTATTAATCCTTTTATAAACATCTCAATAACCATACATATCAAATGCTTGATTAATCTCCTTGAAAAGTTGTTCAAATGAATGGATAGAAGTAAATGGTAAGGTATGACACCATAATTTAACTCGACCTTCAAGAGTGAGGGTGAATAATTTACAAGAAACATCTTCACAATCCACTTCATAAAAATCACAAAACTTAAGAAATTGAGATGTATCCTCGGTTATAGATGTCCCACCCTTTCCATCAAACTTTAATTGAGATAAGTTATAAATACGTTTTGCGGAGAGTGCAAGATTTGCTCTGTTAGAAAAACATCCTTGGATTATGATTTGGAAATGATACATTCAAGGTAAGAGATTTAAAATGGACTCAAAGGGCTCAACTTTTCATCTGACCCTCCTTCTAGCACTAACTATTGACAATGTTGGATATCCGCCAACATAGGGGGTCTCACTGCTATGAAGTCCCAATTAGACCTCACACCATTTAGAGTAGGATCCCAAATCGGGAACAAGGTTGGTTGCCATTATTCTTAGGAATTTTACTTGGCTACAATTATCAACATAGGGAACTGTATATACAATCTTTGAATCAAGAAAGTAAGTTGAAATTATGAGGCATACAATCACAATGTGTATAAGGTACTTTCATGAAAGGGAAAAGAGAGAGTGTGCCTCTAGAAGAAAAGTAATAGTACTAACCTAAAAGAGACACCGAAGAGCGTGGAAAGGATCGTTGATTAACCTGTAAAGTAGCACAAGATAACAACGATCATAAAGCCAAGTAACAATGCACATTCAAAAAGACGCATACCAAAGTCAACGAAATAATTCATTTTCATTAGTATGTTTTAACATAAACATACACCACAAATAATCAAATAATAGTCTCACAATCATTCACGACATATGCATGAAAGTGTGTCAACTCCAAGAGCTTCATATATTAATTTAAATTCCCAAGATACATAATTACAATGCTACCACAATAGCCCCAATAGTGGAACATTAAGTCACTACCTGCTCCTCCAAAGAAATATATTCTCTCCTATGAAAAACTAGAGAAGCCAAGGTGAAAAGTCCAAAAATCCCTTTGCTTGAGTTATGATGGTGCATTTATAACAAATGAGGTGACTCTCCACCTCCCATGTGACTCTTGACCTCCCTCGTGACTCTTGAGTTCCTACTATGAATTTTCGAATTCCTATGTGGCCTTTGAACTTCTAGACGACTCTAGAACTTTCTAGTGACTCTTCATATTCCATGTGGGGACCTTGGGCTTCCACACACTTTATATTCTCTATATTTTTGGAAATTACATAATTTCATTCCACATACGATGTGGCAAAACATATTGACTCATATGAATTTTGTAATGACACTTCGAGAAGCCATTACTTGGCGACTATGACATAAGACTTCATTTCATCAATGGCAAGCTCTTCTCTTTGTTTCTATAACTATAACTTATTCATGATGGATATTAAATTATACTTCATCTTCACCCTCCAAAGTGTTCAAATCAGTGTTGAAACCTTCCAAGTCAGCATCTCTTTATCTTGGTCCAAGACTCCTTCATGATGGTTCTTTCTTCTACTCCTTCTTCACAAGTGCTCTCTTGTAGCCCCTCTTTAATGACTTCCCTTTAGAATCACCTTGCCATGTTGAAATGATAATGCCTGCAAATGAAGTCCACTCATGGAAAGCCAACATTAGTCCAAAAATCACTTATCCTACCTTTGGGTTTTAGAGAAGGAGGCTGAGAAGTGTACAATTTAGTATCACAAGGGTTGACAAATGACTTCACTATCCACTGGAACTATGCAATGCATAGTAGGAGGCAAGGCAAGGAAAGGAATTATATAGTGAGGGGTTTCAGTAAGCAGGAATGGCAAGACTAACCACTGTAATTGTGCAATGCATAGTGATTGGGGAACAAGCTCAATGAATTACGTAGTTGAGGATTTCAGTGACCTAGAGATGACCTATTAATCACTATAAAATTGCAATGCATAGTAGCAGGCTCACCATATAAAGTTAGAGAGACAGGGAGGTAAGGTTGCACACTATAACTGTGCAATGCACAGTAGTTGAAGAGGATCCTTGGGAGATTGTGCAGCTGGAAAAGTTAGTGACATAGGGAGGCTCTATTTTCCACTGCAACTATGCAATGCACAATCCAGGGCAATATGTGTAAAGATACTGTGCAGTTGAAAAGGTTAGGCAGCCAAAGTGATGGTTCAGACTTCAAGGTTTCCTAGTGTATAGTTGAGGGAGACTATCCTCTAGGACTTCGTAGTGTGAAATTCCAAGAGGTCAAGGGTTCTTCATTGTGACTTATGATTATGCAGTGTGCAATTCAAGGAGGGAGAAAGGTTAGCAAGTTTCAAAGACAATGAAATCTCAAAAAATGACTAAGTGTGGGATCAGGGAGACAAGAGAGAACAAGACATGCAAACAAGTCTTGAAATAGCGACATCACGCTCATATAACATCAACACAAGCCAAAAGAATGCGCAGTACCCGAAATCAACATGCATACCTTGAAACAATAGTAAAGCGACATGTATTTCTAATTGTGATGGTTTAAACGTAGCTTTGTGACACTTAGAATACAAGTTTCGACTCCAACTAGAAAGTGTGCTAATCTATGGGAGAGTGTCTAGCCTAGCACATATTCTTATTATATATATTATCAGTTAATGCAGAATAGTGCACTAGAGTTTTCTCTAGTAGTTCACTAAGGTGCAACACATGTGGGGGTACAAATAGTTAAAAGTGACACTTGCAATAGTAAGAAAAAGTGAAAACAACACTTACAAAATCTAAAGAAATTGAAAGTGACACATTCTAGAGTGAAGAGAAAGTGAAAGTGATAATTTTGAAATCAAAAGAAAGAAAAAAAAATAGTCGTGAAAGCGAAAGGAACACTTGTGAAAGTAAAAGGTGCACAAAAGCAACAGTTGAGAAGACTCACAGGAATGATGACACAATTGCCTCTAAGAGTGAGAAGTTGTATGGTGCACTGATTGTCCATAGGGATTCTGTAGTCTCTGTCTCTAAGAATTATGCAATCACTATCACCAGAGACTACACAAGCACTATCTTTTAGGACTGCGCAGTCATTATCCACAAGGAACTATGCAATCATTGTCCTTAGGCATTGCACAATCACTATCATCAGGGTCTGCACAACTACTATCATCAAATATTGCGCAGTGCTTGAATTTATAGGATGCACATTGACTGCTAGGCTTGCTAGAAAATGGTGTGCTTATGAATGCATCAAATTCTAAACATGTATAAGAAAGTGGTATCGACAGTTAGAATCTCAGAAGAAGACTTAAACACTTAGCAAATCATTAACCAATCACAAAGAAACTAAGAAAAATCAAAGAACGACATATCATGGGATCACAAGCAGGCTCCAAAATTTGAGTGGAGGTGAAATTTTTGAGGGTGTTTAACGTACTGGCAACAAGTGGCTAAGAGGATTGACCATTTCGTAGTGGTGGAAGGCCTACTAGAATCTCTTTCCGTGTATAGGTAGTGGATTGGAAATAGAAAGGAAACAAATCATTTTATGGTTTTTCTAGAGTTGAAGGGAACAAGGGGGGAACTAGCTAGTAATTTTAAGTTCAATCCATCCTAGATAAAAGTCGAAGACTTTAGAAAAATTATTCAAAGTAACTAGGTACCACTAATCTCCCACTCGGGAGGAACTATGGCAAAGTGATTTTCCATAAATCTATAGAAAAAAAAAAAAAAAAAAGTGACAGTAGAATGAGTTGTTTTGAAGAAGGAGAAAAGATTATCAAGAGCTCAAAGACATTGAAGAATCACTTCAGGTTATCTATGAGTCCGAGGGAGGAGGATACTCAACTAAATCATCCAAAGATAATCTGATAATTTTAGAATCTAAATAAAGAAGTTGTTGATTGAAAAAGAGGAAGCCTGGATATTGAATAGTAGAGTTATCTTATAGCTGGATTACGGAGATGAGAACACTAAAATATTTCAAGCATACGCAATAGGGCGGTGCTCGAGCAACACTATATGGGTATGAAGGATAAAAATGGATCAAAGATTACCTCTTTTAAGGGTCTCGCTGATTTAGGGAAACAACACTTTACAAACCTTTTTAAAACACCTGAGGGAGTTACTATTGCATAAGTAGTTTGAATTGCTCTTTTATTCCCCCATTTTGTTTGAAAAGAATATAATCAACATTTAATGGATAATATCACTACAAATGAGGTAAAAGAGGTAATGCAAAGTCTCCAGAAAGATAAAATTATGGTTCAAATGAATGGACCGTTGAATTTTTCATAGGTTTCTATGAACTAATAGGTGCAGATCTCCTTTGTGTAGCCAAACAATCTTGAATCTCTGGTAGAGTGTTGGTAGCCTTCGAATTAAATTTCATAGTACTCATTCCAAAGGTAAGAAATCCTCAGACCTTTGAATAATTTCAACCAATATCTCTTTGTAGCTGTATCGATAAAATAATTGCCAAGGTAGTCGCAAGAAGAATCAAGCCCATTTTATCAAAATCCATCCTTGGAGAACAATTTTGGTTTTTGGAAGGCTGGAAAATTCATGAAGTGATAGGGGTGGCACAAGAAGGTTTACATGGTATGAAGACCATACATCTAAAGGGGGTAGTTATAAATATTGATCTCTCAAAATCTAATGATATAGTATGATGGACATATATTAGGTTGTTATTGACTCACATCAGGTTCAATCATTCCTTTATTACTTGGATTATCAGATGTTTATTTTCGCTCTCCTTTGCAATTCTAATAAATGGCTCTACATATTTTTTTTTCATGCAAAACAATGACTCAGAAAAGGTTTTCCATTATCCCCTCTCTTTTCCTTCTCATTACAAAAGGTCTTAGCAAGGTTGTAGTTGATAGACTGAAACAAAGAGGTGTTTTTCAAGGTATTGTTGTTGCTCTAAATTGTTATATTACATGCTTACTCTTTGTGGATGGAATTTTAATTTTTTTTGTGGGATCTGAGAGAGACACTAATAGTATTCTAGAGGCATTAACCCTCTTTGGCACTGCAATTGGGATGCAAATAAATTTTAGAAAATCTACCATCTCCACGCATACCCTAGAATGTGAATATATACATATTTTAGCCAATATTTCCCCCTTTTAAATGAAGATGTAGCAGAGTGTCTCGAATATTTTTGTTTTCATTTAAAACCAAATAATTACATGAATGTTGACTGCAGATAGTTGATTGCAAAACTGGAGAAAAGGTTAAGTTATTGGAGTTTTAGATGGTTTTCAAGAGCAAGTCATTTGGTTCTAATCAAATCAGTGCTAGAGGCCATTCCTTTAGCATGGGATTCTGAAAGGAATTTTGGAGACGATGAGAAATATTTGTTCATATTTTCTATGGGGAAGGCTCAAAATATAATTTTGAAACACCCTGGGTTAAATGGGAGAGAATTTCAATGCTAAAAATTTTGGTGGATGGGGGTTAAAAAATATTCCTTATCTCTCCAAAGCTATAGCGCCAAAAATGTTTGGATACTGATATCTGCAAATAGGTTGTGGATTGAGGTGGTGAAAAACAAATATATTTTCCCTGATTTAATAAAGGACTGGATAATAAATCTAAACAAAGGTTGTAATAATTATTCGTTGGTTTGGCGAGTAGTTTTCGATGATTTTGAAGTAATTGGGTCTACACTTGCTTGGAATATTTTCAACAACATTAGATTCAGGGTGGGCGTTGACCCTTGTGTTGGTTGTGATAGAGATCATGTTTTACCACAAAATTTGACAAACTTTTTAATTCATATTTTTTTCTTTTTCTAGATTAGTTACTATAAGGAACCCTAAAACCATTGATATGTGGCACCAAGGTTGGAAATAGGTTGAGAAATTTGAACTCGATGAAGAATACAGGAAGGTTTGGGATTCACATATAGCATATTTATCAAGGGAAAATATTAGACTATCGGATGATGAAGATGAGTTGATATGGACTAAATCACCACATGGAACCTACACACCCAAGGAAGGTTACTATGTATTATGTTTTATCGGTTGAATATTGTATAAAATTGTTGGTGGAAAATAGTTTGGAAAGAAAAGTGTCCCTCAAAATCAAGACATTTTATGTGGTGTATCTTGGCCAATGAGGTTACTACCTGGGATATTCTTCAAAGAAGGCATACAAAACTAGTTGGTGTGCATTGTGCAAAGATGGTGAAGAAACTATTTAACACTTGTTTATCACTATGGCTATGCAAAGGAGATTTGGAACCATTGTAACATAGATTTTCATATGGATTTAGTATGGTAGGGTGCATCAGTGGAGGAAGCTACAAAATAATGGGTGCCTAATTATTAATACAATAAGGTGATATCTAACATGTAATTATCTGTTGGGTTGTATGGTTGGCATAAAATCAAATTATTTTTCAAAAAAATAGATTCCTCATGATAAATTAGTTGCCTCTATTTTATCCATTCTTTCACATTTTCCATAGCAAAAAGTCAAGAAAAATCTAAGAATGATTGGTGAAGAACACCTAGATCACACTATTCCTTGGTTGTATTTTGACAGGGCTTCTCAGAGACAAAATAGTAGGTGTGGGGATGGTACAATCCTTTATCTTGAGCTAAATCATTTTTACAAAATCAAGATCAATCTTGGAGAAGGATCAAACAACTTTGCAGAACTGATGGATTTAACGATTGTGCTATTTTACTCTTTAGAATTAGATTGTAAATAAATTCGTATTTTTAGTAATTCTTAATTGGTTATCAAATGGATAAAAGGGGAACATAGATACATAAATTCCTCGTGCCTATTTTATATCATATGAGTAGGTTATTATTTGTATTTGACTCTTACACATTCCAACATATTTGCAGGGAATTGAATGGGACACGTGCCCTTTCTAAAAAGGGCCTACTATTGGATTATGGGCAGTGGCATATCAGGCAACATCTAGATGGAAAATATTTTGAGTTTTTTCATCAGTCGTTTTACTGAGTTACAAGTTCTCAATGCAGAATTTATTGCTATTTAGTGGATTTTATTTAGCAACATATCTTTTCTTTCTTGTTTGTCTTCATATTTTTTGTGATCTATCATCGATTTTTATCAGTGCATATGTACAAATATTTCAAGATTCTCCTAAAAAATATATAGTTCTTTCTAATAGACTTTCCTTTTGTTTTTAGGCATAAATTCCAAAATTAGCTATATATGCTAGTGACATTTGTGTTTAGAAAACACGTTTTTAGTATGTTTCTGCATAATGTAATTATTTTCATTATGATAATGAAAGGTTATGAGTTTTTTCCAAGGGGAAAAAATGTTAGTTTTATTTATTTTATTGTATTCTTATTCTTATTTTATTTTTATTTTTATTTGTATGTAATTTTTCCAAGTCTAAATGTTTACATAATAGGACATTACAACATATCTTCCATATTGGGCTAGATAGTTCCTCTCAGCGCACTTAAATTATTAAAATATATAATCAAATAAAAATCTAATATCAAATAAATTTTTAAATAAATCACACAATGACCATTGTCATTGTTGAACCTCTGCTTCTATATTATTTGAGCATTATCCATTAGAGTCTCTCCACATACCATTTTTCTCTCTACATAATTCTAAAAGTAGGAGCCACTATATCCATAGAAAGGAGATATGAAAGAACCCTCCCAAGGAGGAGGACATTGTGAGCCACCTTCGTGTAACTTCTCCACAACCTTCAATCTCTACGAAAACCCTAGCTACGATCTCACGATGGAAACCCCAAAGGGGGCTCCTATTATAATAAGGAATTACAGGGGGGGGGGGGATGAATCAGTAATAGTGAGATTCTTAATTCTTTTTCCTTAATATTCTTTTAGTCCCTTTTTATTTTATGTTACTTATGAGAGAATTCATTCAAAAAGAAAGTGAGAAGCAATTTTAAGCATTCATATGTTCATAAAACCAATCACATGAGGAACACACACATTTGACATCGGTGTTTTCACGTGGAAACGTAGAGGGAAAAAACCACCAAATTGTTGTTTGTTTATGATGTAAATTAAGCACATACCTTAATTACATCAGTTTGTTTGTGAGCAACCACTTGAGGGAGGCACCGACCCCCTTAGGTTAGCAAGCACCAACTTTCCAAGAGGCGCTAACCTCTTCTAAATGAAGGCTACAACCTGTTCTTTACATTGTTCTAATATTTCATACAATTTTCAAACTGAAAACAGAGGCATATACAATTATGGAAAATACCAATCTAGTTGGTTGTAGAAACAACTTATGCTCTTGGTCCACTGTTGTTCCACAGACTCCCTTGGTCTCATACAGCTTCTCTTTTCCATCTGTGCACGGAAACATATCCTCAACACTCTTCTTTCTCTTGCACAGGCTCTCTGTTGCACACACTTCATCTCTTCTCTCGCTATTCGTCTCACAACATTCTCTATGCTCTCATTGCTCAACACATCAACAATGCGCTCTACACCCCACATTGCTAGATGGAAATCAATGGTTTTGATCCTCTGATGCACACTACACAATGTTGTCTATGTTGCTTCTATCCGTACTGCCTGATTCTACCTCAATATGGCTCCCCCTGCTCTTGTTGCATTTGTTGGATGAACTATGTCGCCGCATTAAAAATTAGAATGTGCTATTGAATTATTCACTGACTCTTTGCATAATCCTCCATACTAAGAATTTAATCTTAGGCGGCTTGCACACTCTGTCGTGACTCTCATCCTTATTCATTGCTCCATAGAGCTTGAAAGTACTTAGGGATGGCCACTATGTTCCTCATTTAAAACTACTAGCCTTGCATGCAAAGAAAACGATTGATTTCTCCATTTCTTCAATTCTTCTCTATGAATTGTTGTCTTCGTTGCCTTGTCTTTGCGATTTTTGGAGATCCAGCTGACTTCCTAAACCAACTCCATCGGTGTGCATTTAATCTTCAGCTATTGACCCATTCATCCATTTAACTCATTGTAATGTTTCATCGGAGCCCCAACATATCGTAACTCAAACAAAAGAAATGTTACGATATCACACAGATTCGATATCCTTAGCCCCCTTGGCACTTAGCTCCCTAAGTGTTTTTCTTTCTCATAATACTGGGCCTGTGACCATCGGATTAGCTTACCCCTATAGCATTATATCAGATTCCCTTTGTATCGTAACTTCTGCAGAGTCTTGATTATGTCTTAGCTCCCTCTATTTATCCCTTGGTTCCTTTGATCTCCATACAATCATGTGCCATGTAATATCGGAGCCCCCGTGTATCGTAACTTTTTCCAATTCCATTTGCGTAGGAGTTACTTATCAAAAGAGAAAGAAGGGGTCCCGACATGCCTTGGTTTTGCAAAAAAAATATTCATTAATCTTCCTACACATCCCTTGGCGATTTAACAATATCGACAGCTCCATATATCGTAACCTCTCAAACTACAGATGTTAAGAAGTTTTAATATTTCGATATGCTTTGACCTCCAATATTTCCTACTTCAAGGTTCTGATATCGGGTCCTGATGTGCTCTGACCTCCAATATAGCCTTCTTCAATGTTATGATATTCTTTCAATATTTGAGATATCAGCCTGCTTGGGACTTCAATACCCTAACTTCGGCAGACCATAAATTTTGATCCAGGAGTCCACTTTTAGACTTTCACACATTGTTGGAAAGCTATTTTAGTGCAATTTCTAATAGAGAGGGTATGATGGGATTTGAGACCATTCTATACCTATAAAATGGCTGCACACTTTCTTCCATTCTTTACTCCTTAACCCTTCTTCTTTGTGCCTGGAATCCTTAACACCCAACCACCATAGTCATCATTTTATGGCTTCTCCAGTAATCCTGCTACTAAGATGATTCTCTACATGAAGCCTACAACTACCATAGGATTCCTCCTAATATTGGAATATAAATCACCATAGTAGTCATAATTTTATGGCTTTTCAATAAGCCTACTACTATGATGATTCTCTACTAGAAGCCTGCAGCTACCATAGGATTCCTCCTGGACTCCCAATCACCATGTTGATCCTAGTTGACATCAATGCCAACACTGTCATAGTCACTAGCCATCCAAACACTTCCAATTTTCCAACAGCTCCTCCCCCTCCACTAAATGAGGTTATGGAATTCCAAGATCTTGTTGCAGCTCTCTAAAAAAAACAGATCCAAGGATGTGCAAGAAAAATTCATGAAGAAGGTGGAAGAAACTCCCTTTGTGTCTCTTCTTGTGGGATTTTACAAAACCTCCTTGGCCTTTCTGGATCAAGCTTTATTGGGGAACTTTACTAGAATGTGTTAATCCGCTCGATATATGGAAATACCAATGGAGAAGACATGGAGCCCATTGATGAAAGGAATACTGGCTTGTATGCCTGCGAAAATGGGTTCTTTTCTTTCTTGTTTGAATACAAGATAAAGATATTATCTTTTGAAATAGACCCTAATTTTTGGATCCAAAGATATGTATTTGAATCAATGGACATTGGACTTTGATATAGATGAGGATATCCCAAATTTTGTTCTTATTTGGGTCAAGCTTCCCCAGATTTCACTCTCATGCTATTTGTGAGCTATAAGAAATGGGCTGGGGAAATACTTTGATAGGTCAGAACATAAAGGGTTTCAGTTTGCATGTGCCAAGATCTGTGTAGGGGTTGATCTAGAGAAAGGGTTTCCCTCTGAGATAGAACTCACTTAGGGAGAATGGACCCATTGTCAAAGTCTATATTATGAGAAATTTCCCTTCAAACGTAGATATTTCCATGAATACGACCATTTTTCAAGTGATTGCAAGAAGGCTCAAGCAAGAAAAGGGGTGGATTCAATTTTAAAGAATGAAAAGCAATGGAAGACCCAGAAAAAAGGTTGTAATAAAGGGAGACTGGTTACAAATAAGCCCCAAACAGTACAAAGTATGAATGCAACCTAGACTTTGACAAATCCCTTTGAAGTCTTGTAATCTCAAGAAGGGAATGAACATAAGGAAAATACTCAAAATATAGACAACAATTCCGCGAAAGAAGTTGTGAATCTTGATATAGAAGAAGGGGAAATAAAAATGAAGAGAAATAACTAGAAACCGGACAAAAAGGAAACACTCAACCCCTAGATTTGGATCCAAAATAGGTTCAAAATGTGCCAGAATGTCATGTTGGAAGCCCATAAAATAGATCTAAAAATGTTGAAGGGGTTATGCCAATCAAACCCAAAGGAGATCCTTCGAGAATTATAGATAGGAACAAGGCTCAAACCTTATCTTGGGTGGATGAGGAAAAAAACCAAGAGACAAAGAGTAACAAGAAAAATAAAGAGAGGCCCCCAAATAAGACCATGCACAAATCAGAGGAAAAATAGAATAAGAATTTTGGAAATAAACCAGTAATTACCGAGATACTTGAGCCAATATCGCTCAAAGAGCGGGAAGCAATAGAAGAGGGAGGAGGTAAATTGAAACCCCACCCCCCCCCCCCAAAAAAAAAAAAAAAACACTAAAAATCTTGGCATGGAGTATACTGGGTTTAAGAAGCCCCGTAAAATCCCTTTCAGTTAAATATATAGTCAATCAGGAGTGGCCTTAGATACTCTTACTCCAGAAAACCAAGCTCGACGAAGTTGAAGTTGTCAACGCAACAAAATAATTTTGGAAAGATGGCTTTAGAGTTGTCATGGGGTTTCTGTTGGATTAGGTATGTTTTGTTCAAACACCTTCTTTATTTTGATATATTGTGTTAAATATATGTTTTGGATAGTAGTGCTATTGGAAATAAATGACATGGGAGAGAACATTTTCATCATCAATGTTTATTCTCCAGTTATGAATGGTGAGAACGCATAATTATGGGATTCATTGTCCTATCTTAAAGAAATTATTTTCACAACAATAGTATCATAGGAGGTGATCTTAATACAATCCTTCACTCCTCAGAGAATAAAGGAGGAAGCCATGTCCATGATCCTTTCACAGAGTGAATGGAAGACTTGATAGAAGATTGAGATTTGGTGTATATTCTACCCAAAAAGGGAAAATACACTTGGATAAATAGAAGAAGCGAGGAAAGTCACATAGAAACACGATTGGATCATTTTATAATGCATAGAAATTGGCTACTCAAAGGGTTGGATTGTTCCTCTTCAATCTTAGCGCATGGTGAGCCTAATCATCGGCCCATCTCATTGTTGATTGATTGCCTTGAAAATCTAGGCCCAATTACATTTAAATATAATATAAGATGGTTAAAAGAGGATAGGGTCATGGATATAATTAAACATGCTTGGAGGCTCCCAATCAATGGATCTCTAGCCTATGTGTGGGAGTCAAAGTTGAAATTGGTGAAGCAATGGTTAAGGAAGTGAGCCAAAGAAAATTATCAGTCCCCTAGATAGAAAAGGCTTGAGCTAGTTAAGCAATTCGAAAATCATAAAATCTTGATTGAAAATAAACAAGTGGAGATTTGGCACATCAATAAAGAAAGGGAACTGGCTAGACAAATGTTCTCGGTAAGTAGACAAGAAGAAGAATACTAGAGGCTAAAATCCTAGAGATTATGGTTGTAAGAAAGAGATCAAAACACTTCCTTTTTTCTCAACCTATCCAAAGCCAGAGACATGAAAAATCAAGTAAAGGAAATAGTGCCAAAATGCAGTCCAAGGTTGATAGCCTTTGTATATATTAAGAAGGAATCATTTGTTCATTTTCAGGCACAATATAAGGAAGATAGAGATCTGGATATGGAACAAGCCCAAGAGTTTCTTCAATGTGTTCCCTCCATTGTCTTATAATTAGCCAATTAAAAGCTCATCAAAGAAATAGAGGAAGAGGAGGCTATGGAAGCAATATGGGATCTAGACCCAGATAAGGCACCTATCCTAAATGGTTTCACTCTAAGATTTTAAATAGTCTTTTGGTCCATGATAAAAAAGGATCTATTTTGAATGTTAAATGGAACACAAAGGAAAGAAAAGGTTGGAGGAAGTACTAATTCTTACTTTCTTGCATTAATTCCCAGATATTTGAATCCTATAAAATTATCTCATTTCTAAACTATTTCCCTATGTAATGTGGTGTGTAGAAAATCCTCACCAAATTTATAGCGACAATATTGAAAAAAATCTTGCTAGATATTATCTCTAAAAATCAAGAGGACTTCATGGAATAGAGACAAATTTTGGATAATATTATTCTAGTTCAGGAAAGAATCCATTCCATTAAATAAGCATGGGATTCGAGTTTGGTCATCAAATTAGATATGTCCAACGCATTCAACCAAGTAAGGAATTCTTTCTTATATTTAATTCTTGAAAATTTATTTTTTTGTAGTTATTTTATTCAGGGGATCAAATATTGTAATGCCCAACCATGGATTGTGTCATTGATAAATAGTCAAACCACTTATTTTTTTGTGGCCTCAAGGGAATTAAGACAAGGTTTCCTCCTCTCTCCTCTTATTTACATCATTGTAGCCAAACGTCTGAGCAGAAATATAGTAAAATCAGGGATGGATGTCAAGCTCATTGGATTAAGCATTGCTCGAAATTAAAAAGGGGTTAATCGTTGCAGTTTGCAGATGACACTCTCCTTCTTAGGGGCATAAAAAATTATTGTAAACTACTTCAAAAAACTTCTAAACATTTACATTGATATTTTAGGAGGGATGGTAAACAAAAAGAAAGGTCATCTTTATGGATGGAATTGTACTTAAGTGAATTTAGCTGAAATTTCAAGGGTATTAGAATTCCCTATTCCAATAGGATAGATATTTTTTAAGTATTTAGGAATCACAATATCAATAGGATCCACAAATGTTAAATATTGGGACCAAAATGGTTAAATGCAGCAGGAAAGGTTGCATTGATCAAATTTGTCCTGTCATCCCTCCTTGTTTATATGGGACCTATTTTACTTTCCCCGAAAGGAGTGATTAGCCAAATTGGTGACCTTATTTATAAATTTCTTTGGCATAGGGGTAAAAATAATAATAATAAGTTTCATTTGGTTAATTGGAATATAGTTCGACTTCCTAAAAACTATGGAGGATTAGAAATAAAAGACCCTCAAATTCATGAATCTAGATTTGGGAGAAAAATTGGTGTAGAGCCTCCACTCTTACTCTAAAGATTGGTGGAAGTAAGAACTTCTACAAAAATATTTTCATAAAAGTAGGCTTATTAGAACAAAAAATGAAACTTGTTCAAAGCAAGGTTCAAAAATTTGGAAATTATGCAAAACGATGGCCCCTATTATACTAGATCATTTAGGATAGTAGTTGAGAATAGAGTTTGCATAAAATTATGGAAGGATAGAGTGTCATTATCAAGGTTAATGGAAAATAATGGAGGAATTAGGGAGATGGCGAACTGGACAGAATCAAGGGGATATAGTAAGATTGTTAATATCTTGCAATGCGATGATCAAGTTCATTAGATAGGATGGGCATGCCAAGATCTCCCTTCTAATATTCAGACTCAGTGGGTAAATTTGGTGAACTCGTTAAAAGGTATTTCTCTAATCGAAGTTACAAGGACAGGTCAAAAAATTTGGATGGGTCATTAGAAAAAAGTTTATTCAGTTAAAGTTGGCTATGAAATGCTAGTTAAAAAGTTACCTCATCCATCTTAAAATAAGCTTTGGGGTAAAATATTGAAAAAGGATGGCCTGCCAAAAATCAACATTTTATGTAGGATATTGGTTCACGAGAAAATTATGACGGTTGAGAACCTTAAAAAGAGGAATATTGAGGGGCTTTCAAGGTGTGTCCTTTGTGAAACATCATAAGAAGGAATTCCTCATGTATTTCAAAGGTGTAAATTCACTTTGGAAGTTTGGAAAAAATCCTTGGAAAATCCATCTCTATTAAAAGCATCCTAGATAGTTGGATTGATATGTTTGAATCTTGGACAACTAAAATCCTATGGAATAGGAAATCCACCATAGTGACTATGCAACGTTGGATGGCCCTTACTAAGTACCTGATTTGGGCAATATATCTTGCATGCAACAAATCTATATTTAATGGTGAACGTCGAAATTTTTCTACAATGGTTATTAAGGCTTTGAACCTGCTCTTTGAAGCCATCATGGCTCATGGTCATGAATCATATAAATTGGAGGGATTGTCACCAAGAGAGAAGTATTGGCTCAATCTAGGTAAAGTCTCATGTCATGCTAGCAAATTCATTCACAAACCAGTTGTTTAAAAGTCATTTTACATAAAAGTGGACAATGAGGAATTTCAAAGCTAGAGGATCAACATGGGGAAATACTCTATGTTTTTCGATGGCACATTGAAAGGTAATCCGGGGGAGGCAGGAGTGGGAGGGATTATCTATTGCCTCGATAAAAAAATTGAGATTCAATATGCTTGGGGCTTGGGGAGTGATAAAAATAACTAAGTGGAATATTTGGCATTGTGGCAGGGGCTAGAATTGGCTATTTCAAGCAAAATTCGGTACTTTATGGTATTTTGGGACTCCATGATCATCATCCAACAAGTAGCTAAAATAAAAGAGAAATACATCAATGTTCAAATCCCAATTTTACAAAGGATTAAAATGAAAATTCAAAAATTTGATTCAATGGAATTTCAGCATGTCAAAAGGCATCTGAATTCTATGGTAGATGTGTTGGAGAATAAAGGAGTTGAATTCTATGGTAGATGTGTTAGAGAATAAAGGAGTTGCCCTGAGATGTTGATATTGATATAAAATCATAGTAATTTTATTTTTAAACCTTTTCCCTCAAATTAAAAATTAATTTTCATACAAATAGTGCATCAATTGGAATAATTGTAATTAATGGACCAATCAACATTTGAGAAGCCTGATGCTCTTATGTCAAACCTCATCCTCAACCAAAGGTCCTCTAGAATCAATGCATTGAATAATGATGACATAGCTTTAATGTCATGGCTCGGGCCACCCCAAGCACCTGGTTGAGGTTCATACTTGTACATGAGCCTTGGGACAGATGACGAACTAACGTCTATTTTAGAAAATGAAAGTGGGACCTGTAATATAACCTCTCCATTGGTATGATGAGGTGAGCACGCTTCAACAACATAGTCTTAATGGTGTTGATTAAGAACTGTCATGGTGATGAATCTAACAGGCAATCTCTAGTCAGTGCAATGAATAAGGAAGGACATCATATTAAAGGTTGTGAGTGGTTACGTTGGTTGACGGGATTAGGTAGTCCTGGAGGAAGCTTATATAATATCAATAAGGTCGTTATTCTATATTTTGAGGTTTGTTACTGGAAATGAGACTTTGCAGGTGGTATAATTACTCGAGGTGTTGGAGAGAGCATGGAGGGAAAATTGAAGAGCAGGGAGAACGATGAGATTGCCCATCATTTAGATCATATTTCTGCAACTATGGAGCACATCGTATCTTTGCTTAATCAGCAAGGAGAAATGGTGGCCATGGAGAATTAGATTCAGATGTAACTTCTCATCCAAAAAATTGGAGAATCAGATTCAGATGTAACTTCTCATCCAAAAAATCGATCTGCTTCAGAGCAAAATAGATAGGTTGGAGCGAAAATTGCAATCCAAAAACAACAGGAGAGTGGAGGGAAGCAACATTGGCAAGGATGCAAGGTAGAAGGTGGTACCAAACCACAATTCTTCTCAAGAACAACTGATGGAAACGGGAGAAGAGGCATTTACCGGCTTGAATTCTGATCATGGATGGAGGCTAGTTTACTTTTCCCTTGAATTATGTTCTGCAAATATGTATTAGTTTTAAGTGCTTTCTGGAAGATCCTCATCCAATATCGATATAGTTACTAGTAAATAGGAAGTGTAGTAGAAATCAAGCCCTTTTTTGGACCTGTATGAACTCAGTATCAGAAGTATCATTTAAATAACCAGTTTCATATTAATATAAAAGCCTACCTGTTTCATTAAAAATAAAATAAAGCATACAAGATAAAATTTAAATAAATTTTAGGTATTAAGTTTTAACTTTTTCTCCCTTTTCTTTTCTCTATACATATTTTTTTCTTCTAAAATATCTTGGTATTTTTTTCTTTTTTAAGAAAATTCATGAGTCTGTTTTAAAATGATTTTTTTTTTTTGAGTATTTTTATTAAATATTTGGAAAAAAAATATCCAAAATATCCCTCACATTCCCAACTTTCAACCAAGCTATTTTTTTCTTAATTTAACCTTATGAATCTCAAGATATGGTTCCCGAAAGATAGCACTCAACAAGTTTAATTTTGGTCATTGATCTACAAGTTTAATTTATTGTCCCACACATTGTGAAATTGCAGTGTGAGGTGTTTATGGTCTTTGTTGCTAATAATGGTTTTTGTATGAAACCACTTGAAGCCAAGACTGTTGAGCCTAATCACACTAATGTTTCTTCAATGCCAAAATATATTTAAAAGTATTGTTTAAACATAAGATGTTTTTACTATTTTTGTCAGAATCCGACGATAAAAGTTTTGTGAAATTAAGTATTTCTGTTGTTTAAAATGTGCTTTTGAATACATAAATGGGTTCAACATCCTTGAAAACTCTTGGGAAACTTGATTTTTGGAGATCGTAGAGTTTAATTTTACCATTCCAATACATCCTTGTTAGTTCTCAGATAAAATTAACTAGAAAATATTGTTGAAAATGTCAAAAACATCTCATAGTTAGACTACTCAATATCAAAATAAATAAATAAAACCATTGGATTCCATCATCATGCCATTAAATTCCAGTGGTTGGTTCTATATGTCATTGGAAAACATTACAACCTCAAATGAGAATACCTGAAACTTGATATCATGTTAACTAACACAAATAAATTCCATTATCTGGGTTTTATTAATCATCATGAATTATGCATTCTTTTATTTGACAGTGACTTGTATAAATAAATAAATGAATGAAATAATAAATAAAAATAATATAATCCATATCATATGGGCATCTCAAGGCATTCAATACAATTAATTGCAACATGGATCATGGGGACACATCATCTATCACATTGTTAAAACCAGACATTAATACAAAAAACTATGATAGCCATAACGGTGTCCTGGACTCGAATGAGAAAAAAATTATGACGTTAGAAATATTTCGATGAGTAGAAGATGATGATAGCCTTAAAATTGTGAAATTATCAAAATAAAAAATAAAATATAACCTACTTAGTGTATTACACACCAATTTATGACCTCTCAAATTCAAAACAAAATGAAGATCAAATATCTAATCCCACAAACCAAAGATAGTGAAAGAATAGATAGAAAATTCACATGAATAAGCATTAAAATAAAATTTGTTAGAGGAGCATTTTTTTTACGTAAATAAATAAAATAAAATAGGTGGTTGTGGAAGGCATCAACAAATGGCAACATCTTGGGAAAATTAGTTCTCTTTTTCTAATATTCCTCAAAAGACTTATTCACGGTTAATGTCAAAGATAATTTGAAATGACCTTAAGAATTCATTAGTAGTAGTAGTAGTTAGTTAGTTTTGAGTACCATCAGGTGTGCTTGAATTTGAAATATATATCCACTAAACATTGAACATCAAGTAACCAATAGACCATGTCTTCGAGCCAATTTATGAGGTTAATTTTCCTTAGCTTTCAATCCACAAGCAATTGATTTTAGGGTGATCTAGGGCTTTCACTAGGGGTGAATAAATAATTTCTTGCATATGTTCTTAATTTCTCTTTAACATGGTATTCCTCTATTTCCAGTGAGCATCCATAGCCTCAATACATGTGAATTAGGACTATGTAAACATGGCCCTGCTACTAATGAACGTCTATAGACACAACATGTTTCCTTGCATTTCACACACTTTTCAAACTACTTTCAACTTCATTTTTATTTAAATCACCATTTTAATTTATATATAAAATAACATTTGCATTTGGGTGCATAGGATGTGGGGTAACACTGTTGAGAAATCTAGGGTAGCTAGATTAGGTGATTTCTCTTACTTTGATAACTACTTGTGATGTATTTTTACATAACATGAATAGATTCTTCTTCAACCTAATTATTATTGTGTTTTATGTCATCAAACAACTACAAAGAATAGAGATCAATGAGATAAGAGAACACAGAATGTAGGTTATAAGCCAGGGCCAAAACCTCTCCTCTTAAGAGGAAAACCCACAAGAATTCTTCTCTTATAATAGAAATTCAAATGACGAATTCCAAGGTCTAAGACCCTCATCAAAGACACATCCAAGACTAATTCAACCTTCACAGCTTCCAACAACTTTTCTAACAACTTTGACCTAGTAGCTTCTAGCAACTTTGACCTAGCAACAACTTAGACTTTCTAGCAACTTTGACTTGCCCAACAACTTCTTCTACAAATTTGACTTTCCCAGTAGTTTCTTTTGCAACTTTGATTTCCCTAGCAGTTTCTTCTGCAACTTTGATTTCCCGGCAATTTCTTTTGCAACTTTGGCTTCCCCAGAAACTTCAACAATCTCGGTCTAGCAGCTAATTTAGAAACCCTAACAAGAGAGAGAAATAGGTCCAAAAAATTCGATCTTGATTTTCTTCTTCTTTTCCTTGATTTTCATCATTTTCCAACTTCTTTCTTGAGGAGATAAAAATGATTCTTTCTTGATTGAATTGTTATTCCAAACGGAGTCAAGATTCCCTTATATATAATCTTATTAGGAGGTCGAATTGTTATCCTATAGGTTGACTTGATCCTTCTAGTGGGTTGACTTGTTTGAAAAGGTCTTGGAGGGTCTTTATGACACTTTGAATTTAAAAAAAAAAACCTTTACAAGATACAACATTCCCAAAGGGGTCTTACATGTATGACAATGAATCTTTTTACTTCAAAACTCAATGAAAAACCTAGAAGCAATCAATGGGTGCTTGACCTACAAATAAATTTATCTTGAGCCTGAAACCAATGCATCAAGAATGACAATAATAATAATAATAAAATATCTTTAATATCAAATATAAAATTATGATTACAATAGATGTTATGAAGATCGAACCTAATTACACATTTCAACACTCCCTCTTAACTAAGGAAGTATTCATAATCCATACATGGTACTTGGACATTCTCATACTAAAGAATTATTATAATAATATTTGGATTAGTAAGCCATCTCATAAGTTATTTTCTCAACTTGTGTCATGGCATCTCATCATACCAATGAACATTGTCGCATAACAAGGACTTGACTAACAGTTCTATCTCTCCACAAGATCAGAGCACAATGTTGGTGAGACAATGACTAATAAACACCTTTCACAAGTGTCTCTCAAGGTAGATACCCCATCCGGATTTTCACATGGTATGTCCTTTTAGGACCATTCGTTCCTTGGAATAACACATCCTTAAGGAATTTCCTCTTCGACTACTCTTGCCTATTGGATGCCCTACCACATCCTCGAATATTATCAGAATAAATCTAATATGCTTAACCAATCCTCCATTATTTCTTCATACCATGAATACAAGAATGATGTGTATATCTCTCCCTCTCAACTCAAGAGGATATACTCATTCCTATAAAAGGAACATACCCAAGTTCCTTAGGAACTTTCCCAAGCTCCCTCTTAACTAGGGACTTTTCTTCAACAACAACTATCTTCTCTTTAGTGGATATCATGGTAGTATCAGCTTCTTGTAGGGCTTCTCTTTCCACATCATGTCATGAACTTCATATTCTTCATTATGGAGCCTTCTTCTTCACAACTTCTTTGTATGGCTTCGGTCATCTTTCTCCATCACTTCCCTTCAACGAACCATAGGGTTTCACCAATATTCATTTCATCCTTCTCTTCATCATAAACTAATCTTCTAGTGGATTTCCTTCATATAGCTACCTCTTCCAAATCATGTTTCTTTCAGGATCTTCCATCCAATCCCATGAGTATAGGTTGTAGGTGAATATCTACAACCCTCTTTTGGTCTTGTAACAACCTAACCAGGTGCTTTCAAAAATCAAAATGAAAAATAAATTAAAGTTACCTCTTTATGATGGCCTTTCATCATGGCACCAACTTCTAGAAACATCAACATCTAACACATCTATGCCATCCGTCTCCAAGACACATATTACCAAGGTCTTCCTTTTCCATCATACATATCAGTGTCTTCATACCTTCTTCTTCCATGGATATGTCATAGCTAATTCTTCTAGCTATTGAATGTTGATTACTTATCGTATCTTATCTTACGTGACTATAGTTGCATCTTTCACGAACTCTTCTTTCTTTATTCACATATTGCTTCCCCGGGAACTTCTACACATAGTCCATTCATCATGAGAACCATAGTCTCCAACCACCTCATATTCTTCACGAGGTCATATTATGTTGATTTCATTTTTTCAGTATGTAGAAGAGTTCAAGGAACATTATCTACATGCATTCATGCATCATTCATAAGGAAGATTCCCTTCTTATTCAATCATGCTAATGAGATATAGAATTCAATTCTTCTATCTGCAACCATACGATGACATGATTTTATCTATTTAATACCAAAGATATACATACCTCTTCCTTCATGTGGTCATCTAGACTTCCTTCGGCAACTTCCCTTCCTTATTTGAATATGAACGTAACTCAACCAAATTGAAATGTTGCACTTATTTTTCACCATACCATCATCCTTCTAAACAATGGATGCCACACAAGGTGGAATGTATACTATTTGAGATACACTTGCTTCTTTCAAGTAGAGGTGAACCTTCTAGTGAAGATTCCAATGGAGGATTTTGATGATCCTCTTTCTGCAAATGCTCCTTCCTAATCATGATGGTGTATGGTGATTTATTTATCTTCTATATTGCTAGATGAATTTATTACAACCATATATACTTCTACTTAGGTTGTTCTTATATGTTTTTAATGGAGATATTGTTTCTATGATGACTGTTATAACCATGTAGACTTTCTACTTCAGCTATCCTTCCATGCTTCTATGATGATGACATCTCTATCTTGTTATAATGCATCCTATCATACTTGTGATTCTTTCTATCATCTTATATAATTGAAAATATCTAAGTGAAGGAGATTATCTCATTCATAGTAGAGATCTTTCACTTCCTCCTTCTTTGATTTCTTCTTTTTTGATTCTTCCACTTCTTCGGTGACATGGGCTTCATTTTTTTCCTCTATATTCTTGTTGTCCTTCTTGAATTTAGGACAATTCCTTTTAAAGTCCCCATATTCTTTACACTCATAGCATTGTATATTTGACATATCTAACTTCTTCTTTTTCTGAGGATCAAACTTTCTAAACTTTCATTTTCTCCTGGTCATGGTAGCATATGCTTAAACTTGTTCATTTGATCATACATTGCTTTTTTCTTTCAACCTAGTTTCTTCAATCTTACATAATGACCAAATTTCACTGAATGGAGTGACTTCCTTTTTTTTTCCATAAATACTTGATACAAAGTTGCCCCATTCATCACATATTGCATTGAGCACTACAATGGTCATCTCTTTATCAAACATTATTTCTCCAAGTTCTTGTAGTTGATCTCTTATTTGTGATACCCTCATATGGTATGAGTCTACCCCTTCTTCCTTTGATACATTCATCTTGTATAGTTCGGTTCTTAATTATATAACTTCTCATGCAATGCTTACAAAAAAAAAAACTACCAAATTTCCATAGATATCTTTTGATTTATCCAACTTTTCTACATAAGGGACGAGGGAATCCTTGATTGATTCTATGAGGATTATTTGAGCCCTTATTTCCCCTTTCATATATTTCTATAGTGCTTGATATTTCTATTGAGATGGTTTGGAGATTGAACCCTTAACATATTCAATAGCTTCATTCTTTATGAGTATCAAATCTATCCTCTTCTTCCATGCAAGGAAATTTGATGACCCAACATGCATGTTGCTCTCGTTGCAGAACGAATTCATGTTGACAGTAGATTTAGACATAAATATAAATATACATACTCTTCAAGTGAAGATGCTCTTGGATGATGATATCTTCAACTTGATTCCTTCTTGATGATGTCGCTTCCTTGATGATCTTCTTCAAGGATGTTTGAGGTGTGATCTTTGCTTTAGTGTGAGGGAGAACACCTTGATTTCTTTGATGATGTTGGCAATGCTTCTTCTTCCTTTGGATGTGGAAATGTATAATATGGAGACTTCAATATGCTTCAAATATGTAGTCCTTGTTTATTTGAGTGGAGGTAGGTTCCTTGAGGTCTTCTTCTCCTTACAATGAAGTGATCCTTGAGATGAGTACTCCTCCTTGCTTCTTTGTCCTTATTAATAATTTCCTTGTGCTTGGACCTTATGTATCCTTCTTCAATGATATGATCTTCAAGCCTCATCTTCTTCTTCTTGTAGTCACCTTAGCTCTAAAACCATGTTGAGAAACCTAGGGCAGTTATATTAGGTTATTTCACTTACTTTGTTAATTGCTTGTGATGTATTTTTACCTAACTTGATTAGATTCTTATTCAACTTGATTATTATAGTGTTTTCTATCATCGAATAGCTACTAAACAAAAAATATCAATGAGACAAGAGGACACAAAATGTAGGTTGTAAGCCAGGGCCAAGACCTCTCCTCTTGAGAGGAAAATCCACAATAATTATTCTCTTATTATAGAATTTCAAATGACAAATTCCAAGACCTAAGACCCTTGTCAAATACCAAGTCAACCTTCACAGCTTACAATAACTTTTGTAATAACTTCGACCTAATAGCAACTTTGAATTTCTAGCAACTTCGACTTCCCCAACAACTTCTTCTGTAACTTTGACTTCCCCGACAATTTATTTTGCAACTTTGATTTCCCCAACAGTTTCTTATGCAACTTCGATTTCATAACAGTTTCTTCTGCAACTTCGACTTCCCCATAAACTTGGGCAATTTTGGTCTAGTAGCTACTTTAGAAACCCTAACAAGAGAGAGAAATAGTTCGAAAAACTTTGATATTCTTTTCTTCTTCTTTTCCTTGATTTTTGTCCTTTTCCAACTTCTTCCTTGAGGAGATCGAACTGCTTCTTGCTTGATTAAATTTTTCTACCAAAAGAAGTCAAGGTTCCCTTAAATTTAGGCTTCTTAGGAGGTTGAATCATTGTCTCAGAGGTCGACTTGATCCTTCTAGTAGGCCAACGTTTTTGACAAGGTCTTGGATGGTCTTATTGACACTTTTGAATTTACAAAAAAAATCTTTACAATATACAGCATGCCCAAAGAGGTCTTACATGTATGACAATGACTCTTTTTACATCATAACTCTATGGAAAAGTGAAAAGCACTAAATGGGTGCTTGAACTACAAATAAATGTATCTTGAGCATGAAACACATGCATCAAGAATGACAATAATAAACTTTCTTTTCTCTTTAATATCAAATATAAAATCATGATTACAATATACATTATGAAGGCTGAACCTAGTTACAAATTTAAATAAATACAAGAATTGTTTTGATTTTTTTGGAAAACTACTCACTCTCGGAGTTTTATCTTAAGGTTATTCCCATAATCAATCATTCTATGTATGTGTTATTTAATGTAAGGCCAATGGAGATTTAAAAAATAAAAATAAAAAAAGATATCCAAGAAACCTAAGTTCTAATGCGCTAAAGTTATGGATATTCATCCTTGGAAGCATAAGTGTTCTACCACAAATGTAGATTTGTTTACCATAAATCAACAAATTTGTAAAGATAATCAAGTATTGTGATTTTATTTTAGGATATTCACAATCATTAAAGCACAACCCAAATGTTAAAAACACCATTTGACTAAGATTAATGACTCACTATAAAACTTCTTGAAGTTAAATCAAACTAAACAAAAATAAAGAAAATGAAAAATTAAGAGATTTTAACTATACAAGAAAAGGAAAAAAATAAAATCTAATCTATGGAATGGATAAAAAGGAAATCCAAAATCAAGAAGAAAATCCCAACATTGTACAAGATTAAAATCTAAGTATGAAGAATAAAACAAATCATCTTAAACTCATATGTAAACCATGACAAGCGAATTACTCACTTAAAAAAGTTATTAATATCCAAGGAAGTTGGCTAAACCAAAACTTTGATAAGCCACACATAAAAGAGAAGCAAAAAAGTACTCAAAAATAGTGAGGTGTATTAAAATGAGATGAATAATTCCAAATTTCTAAGCTTAGATAAATTCAATATTTCATTAAACTTCTTGATTTCTTCTTATCTTTATTTTTACTCCTAGAAACAATTCAATTTTCTTATCATCATAAAAATTCAATCATCTTTATTTCATTAACTCTATTTCCCCTTGAATTCAAGATTGTCATGAGACACCTTTTTTACCATGGGACTAGATCTTTTATGGATCATGATAAAGTTTTATAGTAATTGTAATGTATTACTCTTAGTTTCACACCAAATAATTTAAATATAAAAATGCATAGGATGCAAAACGGTAACAATTAATGAGGGAAAGCTAAGGTTTACTTCCTATAGCAATGAATTCAATCTATTCGCATAACAATGGGTCATTCTTTCATACAATAGTTCACATTTCACTCTCAGAAGAATAAAACAATCACCACTTAGAATATATGCAACTCTCACGAGAAATTAATGTTTAGTTAAAGCATTTTCATCAGTGATGATTTGTTTAAAATCCACCCAATATTGAAATGTGAATGAAATAGTATAAGATTTAGTACCGAAAAAATGATTGATTAAATTTCTTAGGCATTCAAAACAATTTATTTTAAAAAGATTCTTATGTGCATCAAAATTAAGACCAGATATAGCCATTTTAAATATACCATTGCTTATTGATACCTTATTCTTCCTTTCACCTTGCTTTTGTATAATTTAATTAGGATATTTTATGGAAATTTAAAAGCAAATACATTTAAGAAAAACAAATTCAATTAAAATGTAATTGGGAATGAAATATCAAATTGGAAATTCTTCGGTGTTCATTATCATTTCATCTCAGAGAGATGGCTAAGCGGACCAAAGTGGCGGATTGCTAATCCGTAGTACAAATCATTCGTTTTATTATACTGAATTACAAAAACTATCTTAACCTTTCATTTTGTAAAATGATAATTTTCCAATCAAAGTATGAATAGTGAACAAAAAAGCTAATCTAAATACAGAAAGAAAGAGTCTTAGAGAGTGTGTTAATTAAGTGTCTTTCCTCTCATCCATGAAAGTCCTTTATTGTTCAACCAAGAAGTTAATATTATTAAAAATAATAGAAAGTGAAGGAAAAATTGATTGGAAACCAACACATTTAACTTATGTTAACTTAAGTAATCTAATGAGGGAAAATCAAAAAAATAAAAACAAAAGTAAATTCTATAGCAACAATTAAGAAATGGAATTAACTAATCTAATCTAATTTAATCTACTCATATCAGGTCGTACATTGGTGAAAATAAACTATGTAAAATTGAAATGCCAATCCAACCATTCATGCAACTCTAAACCTACAATCACATATATATCACAAATTATGAGTAGAATTTGGAGAAATATAATGTAAGGAAATAAAAAATAAAATTATATTACTAAACATTCTATCCATCATAAGTAAGATAAGGTTATTATTGTTTACAAAAAATATTATTTGGAAAGATTTCTCCAACTAAATTTCTATTCTATCATAATATATACAATGATTGATTTATAGTTGTATTAATAGGCAAAAGAATTTCTCCTACAACAAGTGAGTATTGGCCCGATTAAGGTCCCAATTAAACTCTCACCTCCCATGCCACCTGACCTCCTCCATGTTGGTAGGATTACTAATTGGTCAACTTACTAATCCACATGATTCCTCGTTGGATGGAAACTTTTATTTCACCTCCCATGCCACCTCACCTCCTCCATATTGGTAGGATTACTACTTGGTCACCTTACTATTCCACATGATTTCTCGTTATATATATATATATAATAATATATATTATATATATATATATATATATATATATATATTACATTAAAGGAGGAGGTGAGGTGGCATGGTCATATCACCTCCTTCCTTGAAACTTGACATTGTATTATGCATGGTGGAGTAGGATGCATTGCATGATGATTTCCGAATTAGAACTAACGTCATATGATTTTTATCATGGTAGCTATATGCATATTTGCATATTTTATTTTCTATTGATTTTATGGCCTAAGATATAGCATGTGCGATCATGAGGCATCGCGAAAGCATGTTGCCCCGTGTTTTTCCATCTATTATATGTGCAAGTGACAAGTCTACGATAACCAAGAGATTGTCGAAGTTCTTATGACCTCCTGTTTGAGCAGTTTCGCCCACTTCTTCGAGAGATCACATCCTAGTTGGAGCCAAATGTTACCCAAGATTTTGTGGGTGATATCCCTACGAAGATTTTTTTCTCCAAGATGGTCCTCAACCTGTAGCCAACAGCCCCTTGCAGCCACCGGATAGATCATTTTGCCACTTCTCCCACACCTGAACCAACCATGTGGTCCTTCGCCCATCTACCATGATCATATGTTTGAAGGTCGACCTCCCGACCATAAAGGTATGCCTTATCATTGGGTAATTGTGTATTGTAGTTTTCTTATCATGGACACTTTTGCACATGGATTAATGGGGGGATTTGGCAGAAAGAATGGGTTAGGTCTGTGCCCTTGTCCCCTAGACCCCTTTTGAATATTAACCTTGTATTCTAGTCCCATGGGATCTCTTTTACCAACCATTTGGCTTTAGGGATGGTATTTCATGGGAAATCCTGATTTTGGTTGCGTGGTATTGCTTCCTTATCCACTTATATTACCCTCTTTCCACTCGTTATTACCCCATTCATCATTTCTCCCACCTGGGTCTACATTCCTCCACTGGGTCTACATAGTGTTAGCTTGCCCACACCTTGGTCCACATTCCTCCACTTGGTCCGCATATAGTTAACTTGCCCACACCTTGGGCCAAGCCTGGAATGATGCCCAGAGGTTGATTCAACTCAAAAGAAAGATAAAAGCATATTTGGCCACATTCAACAGGAAAATGTACCGCAAAATGGGAAATATGGCCAAAACAAAAACATTTAGCATGTGGGAAAAAGCCAATACGTGAGCTCTACCCCATCATCATGGCCATCACCCTAGTTCTTACAAGTTCTATGAGTCTCCTTCATCCTATAGGAACCCATGATTGTCCCAACCCCTGGTCGGCAATAAACCACCCTACCTCAAAAGGGGGTATTCACTGCTATATCTTATACATCATGCTCTTCCCCCTGAGCCCCGAGCAGTTAATCAAAGAAAATCATAAAAAGGAAAAAGGCATATAGGGTGGAAAAATCAAGTTTGGGGAACCTCATGTACCATGATTTCTCCCTCTTATACATTATAAACCTAAGTGTGGGCTTCCCTCTTATTAGCTACTTGTACCCCAACATGTGACTCAAGGTTTCCCTTCTCATCCCTTACTTCATTCACCTATATGTCACATGACACCACCTTTTGAAGGATGCACCTCAAACACATTATCCCCTTTAGAAGTAGAAACCACCTAATAGGATAATTGGTTAACCCCATTTGGAGTTTAGGAGACATTGGCACATCCCAAAGCCCATTATGGAAGAGCAGGCCATTATGAAGTCCCCACTTGTGGTCCATGTTTGGTAAGCTCATTTACTCGATTTCCCTAATGACTTGTTGTACTGGAAGGCTATAAGACGCATTAGATCTTATGCAGGATTATAGATGAACTCCATCTTGGGTTTGGTCTCCTTATACGGGGTCCTAATCCTCTAGAGGACTACATTGGCACATGTAGGGTGTGTGGTGAGAGCCATGGGCCTCCACAACAGTAGACAACACTCCATGGATCCCCAAGGATGGCTAAATATCCTCAAGATACTCCCATTGGACGAGGAAGATGCACCTAGTTCATCTTTGCCCAACCGACCCCACATATGTACCATGTACTTAGCAAGTGACCCCATAGATGTACCATGCACTTGGCAGCTGACCCCACAGATGTATCGTGCATTTGGTGAGTTGGCATTGGAGGTGAGGTCGATAGATATGAAATATATGAAATTTAATAAAACTCATTGGGGTTGGCTGGAAAATAATGAAATTTGAATAAATCATAAGCTCTATATATATATATATATAAATATATATATATATATTATATATAGTAGATATATATATAAAGTAATAAAGAAAAAAGTTCGCCAACAATGAGAAATTAAAGTGTGGAATAGTAGTTGACCAAGTATAATCTACCAACATGGAGGAGGTAAAGTGACATGGGAGAAATGCATTCGGGAGAATATGAAAGATATAAAATTAAATAAACTCATTGGGATTGGGAAGAAAATAATGAAATTTGAATAATCAAGCTTTATATATATATATATATAATTGAATAAATCATAAGCTTATATATATATAAAATATATATATATATATATATTATATATATATATAATAATATATATATTATATATATATTATATATATATATATATATATAAATATATATATAAATGAATAATTAGGTAAAAAAGTGAGAAATTCCATGTGGCATGACAACTCACTAAAAACAGTGAAAAACACAAAACTTCAAACAATGATAACTTTTGATTTGGGAGTCAAAATTTGGTAAATTTTCTATCATTGGAAACATCTCAATGAGGCGAAGAGGATACAAATATCATAAATAAAAAAATTTATAATAAAACCAAAAATCACTAAAAATAGACATTCAAATGCAAAACAAGGTGATATTTTCAAAATTTTATATGAGGGACGCTTCATTTTTCTTAAAAAATAAAGGGGAGTTGTTGGGGCAACAACAAGTTGTTAAAATGGGTTTATGAGTGACATGCCTAATGAGAAATATGTATAAATTATTCATAAATAATAACTAATGGGAGAGTTGATGATATATTAATTACATAGGTCAGAAAAATAAAAATTATATATATATATATATAATATATATATATATAATATATATATAATATAAATAATATAATAGATAGATAGATAGATAGATAGATATAATGAGAACCTGACACAACCATCAATTGAAATTGAAATGCCTTAGATTTCTAGCAGATTTATTGTATTCGTATTTCACATGAATAACAACTTGAGATGAGTTAATGGGATCAAATAATGTGCATAAACTATATTGCACCATTATATAAGATATTTTGTTAGTAATAGGGAAGCAACCATTAACATAATTTGTTTTATGAAAGTTTTCACTCTCATCTAGTTTGTTACTTGAACACAAAAACTCTTCATTAATCATACATGTAATTGAATCAATAGAAGACATTGTCTAAAACATGTGTGATATAACAATTCCTTCTTCCCATGTATAAGGTTTCTAAGGTTTAAAACTAAAATATTCATGAGAAGATGTTTCATTCTTTATACATATTATACATAAGTCATTACCATGTTGTATTTTATTAGAGTCAAACCATACAAAATGAAATTCCAAAGGATCTAAAACGATCACCTTTGTAACACAACCATCAAACATATCAAGGTGCAAGGAATAATAAGTGGAAGAAGTAAGTGATTGAAATGACTTTCAAGGAAATGAAACATCTTCACAAGCAACTTCCTTCATAAATACATTTTTGAGTGGTTTTAATTATAAATCACAAAAACATGTGTGATATAACAATTCCTTCTTCCCATGTATAAGGTTTCTAAGGTTTAAAACTAAAATATTCATGAGAAGATGTTTCATTCTTTATACATATTATACATAAGTCATTACCATGTTGTATTTAATTAGAGTCAAACCATACAAAATGAAATTCCAAAGGATCTAAAACGATCACCTTTGTAACACAACCATCAAACATATCAAGGTGCAAGGAATAATAAGTGGAAGAAGTAAGTGATTGAAATGACTTTCAAGGAAATGAAACATCTTCACAAGCAACTTCCTTCATAAATACATTTTTGAGTGGTTTTAGTTATAAATCACAATCATGATTAGAAATATTTATTTTAATTTCATTAAATTCCAATGTAACTATCATGTTCTCGTAAACATAACAACTTTCTTCATTTCCAAGAAAAGTTTCCTCGTAAAGTCCTAAATCTAAACTCTTTGTACAAGAGTTGTATTTTTCATCAAGATGAAATGTAGGTGGAATAAGTTGATCAGAGATCACACATATTTTCCTTAAAATTACATGTATTCCCAGATACATCAATGAAAGCAAATAAATAGCCCATAATTAATCATTCAATTGTAGTTTTTGAATGTTCACAATTTTCATGTAAATTTAAACCATCACTACATGATTTAGAATTATTAATGAATAGTTGATATTGCTCATTAGAAAGAGAAATGAGATATTGAAATCATTCACTGAGATAAGGCATATAATTTAAATAAAATATATAGTAAAGATGCATAAACCTTGTAAAAAATCTTTCTATTGATTCATATTATTCTTTTCTAATATCTGGGACTTAATAATATAATTTATCACAATCATAATTCTGAAAATAAAATAAAAAGTCATCTATAAATTGTTCTAATATATTAATAAAGGTTCCTGACCATGTCTCACATTGGCTCTTAACCTAGCCTTGGAAATTAAGAGTGAACAACCTACATAGGACACCTTGATGAATAATATTATGGGAAATACAATTTTGAATAAATTGAAAAGCATGTTCGAATGTAGATGTTTAACTTTCACCATTAAATTTCACTTCTGACAATAACTTAACTATATTTAAAGGAATGCTACATGATACAAAACTAGAAATACATCTCTCTATATAGTTCGTTGGGAAGGAGCCATTAATAACTAAAAAAACATTGAAAAAAATAGCTCCACAAGTTTAGGTTATCATTTATCCTCCTTCTAGTGCCAAATTGTTGATAGTCGAAAAGATATATCTAGCAATAAAGGAGAATTTCCTGATGGAATGTCCCATTTAGACTTGCTCTTGTTTAGTGTAGAAATTTCCACTAGTATGTCAATCAAGTTATCACTAAATAGATTACTCCTCAAAAAGAGACTTTCATGTTAAATTTCTTCTAAATCCGAAATGCAATCTTATTTAATTATGCAAATGCAACATTATATCTAATCATAAACTAACAACGATAAGAAATTGATTATAATCATGTAATTCATTAATGGAAAACAAGAAGAAGTTAATTATTCTCCACTATAAACCATATTGAATATTCAATAACATGAATGTGAATAATCTCCACATAAATGCTATTAGAAAACATCTCTACAACCAAATTCACATTCAGATTACCATATTTCATTAAGAAATCTCAATAACAAATTGAACTTAAATGCACAATTTGACACATTGATCATGAAAAAGCTTTTACTTGTATAAAAATGTTGAGAAAAAGTTCTTCAATATCAAACTCAAGCAAAGTCCATCAATCATGAATCTAAAATTTACTTGATCAAAATGTATAAGAAAGAATTACATATTTTCTAGCCATTGAGTCTTCACTCCTTAAAACTGTAAGAGAAATATACAAGTTTCAAGATTGGATTTTCAACCCACAGATCTTCAAAATTATACTAAACCTTATAGAAATATATCGTTTTGATTACAACATTTCCAACCCTCAACATAGAAAGAGTAGCCTTTTATTATTAACCTTCCTACTTTTCTTTAGTTGTAGCTACTTTCATCTTCCTATTCATCTTCTGATATATTTTTTGGAAATGTTACTAAATAAAAAACAATAGCTTTGTAAGTCATTGGATGGTTATAGGTTCTTCTTTTTCCAAGTTTTCTTTCTTTTTTTCCACATGTTACTTGCAAAAAACAATTTAAATATAATTATTGATATTTACTTCTTTAGAAAGATATTCATTAATATTATCTTTAAAGGGAAAATTTCTCAAAACAATAAAATAGAAATGAATTAAAAAGAAGAATACTAATTAAATCTCTCACTAACTTATAGGTTCTTCTTTTTCCAAGTTTTCTTTCTTTTTTTCCACATGTTACTTGAAGAAAACAATTTAAATATAATTATTGATATTTACTTCTTTAGAAAGATATTCATTAATATTATCTTTAAAGGGAAAATTTCTCAAAACAATAAAATAGAAATGAATTAAAAAGAAGAATACTAATTAAATCTCTCACTAACTTGTTCATTTTTTTATGATTATAGTTATTTTTGTTTTACTAAAAGCCATTAACATAAAAAACTAATCTTCAACAAAATCCTAGAATCTAGAATGAATTGTTATTATTTTATTTTGTTTAGACTTTTTAGTTCATAAACTTATTCTAAAAACTTACCCAATTTATAAAAATTATTTAAATGAAATTACTAATAAACATGTCAAAAGATCTTAGCTCGAGTGGTTTGGTGAACAATTGTTTCCCAAGCTCTAAGGGATCAAATCTTTGGATACATGTTATAATTGGATTGTTTGTGACATGTATGAAATAGATTTACTAGATGTAATTGTGGCAACCGATATTTCGAAGTTAGAAGTTAATGATTCTCTAGAAATTCTCATTCTAATATTAATATATATATATAAATATATATATCAATAAATAAAATAAAATAAAATGTAAATCAAACAATTTATGATAAAGTCACACAAAAAAAATTTAAAGAAATAAATCTATGTATTAAATTTTAACCTCTTTTTCTCTTTTAGGCTCAATATCTTGATTTTAAAAAAAAAAACAAAAAAAAACAAAACAAAAAACAAATTCATGAGTCTTTTTAAACTAATATTTACCAGAATTTTTATTATTTATTTGAACCAAAAAAATAATTTCAAAGTGTTCCTTTTATTCATAGCTTTGCAACGAGCTATTTCTTCCTCAATTTTTATATCTTGATTAAAAAAACAAAAACAAAAACAAACCAACAAACAAACAAATTCATGAGTCTTTTTAAACTAATATTTACAAGAATATTTTTATTATCTATTTGAAGCAAAAAAATAATTTCAAAATGTTTTGCTTATTCATGGCTTTGCAACGAGCTATTTCTTCCTCATTTTTTCCTTCTAATATTCAAGATATAGTCTTCGAAAAATAGCACCCAATAGTCATTGATTTAATTCAAGGGTTATTTCTAGCCATTCATCTCCAAATTTAATTATTATCCCATATGCATTTTGGAATTGTACCATGACATGTTTATGTTTTGGGTTTATCCCATGTTCAGTAATTTGTGTGTAAAACCGCTAGAAGAATGGATTTTTTTTTTTTGTTCAGAAGAAAAACCATATTTTTTTATATTAAGATAATATAAGAGTTACATATAGAGTTCCATATAATAGATCCAAAGTGCCACATAATCCTGAAGGATCCTAAAAGTGAAAGGAACAAACAAAACCCAGATCATAGTGACCTGTGGGATCATGTCCATATTTAGCAAAAAGATAACAGACCATTACATCAAGATATGAGAACCATGAAACTCCACAAAATGTTGTGCATATGAATACATGGTGAGAAAGCAGAAAATATATGAGGCAGGTGAAGTATGCCTGATCAACCGAGAAAATCAAGGTATGCCTTGATGCCAAGCAGGAGAGATGACATTGGCTGCCTGGAGCTTTGGAAAATGGATTCATTCCTCCATTTCCATAAGGACCAGCAGACCAAAGTGAACATAGAGCGCCAAGGAGCTATCTGATCACTCCACCATATAAAATCGTCCTGTACAGATGAGAAAACATGGTGAGGAAAACCCAAAGAAATAGAAAGTTCATACCAGATTTGTTGAGAAGCAGAACGTTGAAAGAACATATGATAATTTGTATCATCATCTTTCGGACACATAACGCAACGAACCGGACCCTGCCATCCTTTCTTTTGAAGCACCTCCCAGGAGAGATTTCTGTTCCGGAAAAGGAGCCACGAAAATAGGATCATCTTAAGAGGACATGAGACTTTCCATAATGAGTGAGGGAAGATCGGATGGTTTGTGGTCGCAGGCCCCAAAGAAAGAGCAACGTATAAGTCCTTAACACGAACAGGTGATGGAGAGCGTGGCATATTTCATGCAAGAACATCCTTTGTACCCGAGCGATGAATAGCCAAGCCCTGTAAAACATGCCGAACAGAAACCCAAATCGACAAGATGGGAGGAGGCATATGAAGGTCCACTTCATCCTTCCAGACCGGTGAAGAAAAGGACCATGATTTTATTAATTTATCCCACGTGAAAATGCCCCTTGAGTGTAAAAAAGATACCAGGGCATGAGGAAGAGGAGAGGTCAAGCCATTCATGATAGAATCAAAGCCTATGAGGATACTTGATCCCGAGAAAACCTTCCAGCGCAAGTTTGCCATAATGAAAGATTGGTTCTTTCGGAAACTATGCCATATAACAGACCCTCTTTTGATCCCCAAGGAGCTCCTTCTATACCAATACTCAATACTTTTGCCTTTTAGGTATTTTCTGTTGATAAACACGCTCCATGGAACTTTGCCAAAAATGCCCCTGAGGAGAGGTTTGCAAAGGAGGGCATTCCCGAAAGTCCTCATGTCCAACAAGCCCCAACCTCCAGACTTTCTCGGCCTAGATATGTCATTCATCTTAACCAAATGAAATTTAGATTGGTAGGCTTTACCTCCCCAAAGAAAATTAGCAGCTAAAGAGCTCATTTTTTTTATGATAGAAGCAGGGAGATAGAAAAGGTGAGCCCAATAACTCGCCAGCTGAGATAAATCTGCCTGTACTAATATAAATCTGCCTGCCAGTGAAAGAAGCCTCGATTCCCAACCAGAGATTCTTTTGTAGAAATGATCGAGTAGCCAAGACCAGTCCCCTTTTTTGTTCCCTTTTGCTTTTAGGGAAAACCCCAGGTATTTTAAGCCATTTCCAATCGACGTAGCTTCTATGCCTATCAAAGAGGCAATCCATAAGACAAGCTCCAAATTAGTCTCATTATGATATAACTTTGATTTTTCCTTGTTTATACAGATTCCGGATGCTGACTGAAATTTCTGAAGGATACTGTGAAGACATAACCATGAGGCTTTGCATAGCATAGCAAAGATGAGAATATCATCCAAAAAAAGATTGTGGGATAAGAAAAAGTCCTTGCAGATCTTGACCGGCCTGTACCTTTTCTCAGATGCTGCTTTGTTGAGATGTAAGCTTAGTGAATTCATAACCAGAATAAAGATCAGCGGGGAGAGAGGGCAGCCCTGTCGGAGACCCCTCTCAGCAATAAAAAAAGGGGAGGGAATGCCATTTATGATGACAGAGTAGTTTACATTTTCTACGCACACCATTATCCACTCGATACATTTCGATCTTAATCCAATCTTAGCCAGCAAGATTCTAAGAAATCCCCAGTCCACACAATCGTAGGCTTTTTTCAAATCAATCTTTAAAATGGCCGCGTTGATATTGTTTGACAGCAAGGAGAAAAGACATTCCTGTGTCAAAGCAATGGCATCCCAAATATTGCGGTCTTTTAAAAAGACATGCTGGTCTCTGGTGATGAAAAGGTTTAAAACAGGCTTCATCCTCTCCGCAATAACTTTGGAGATGATTTTGAACAGAGAATTACAGAGTGCAATGGGCCTATAGTCCTGAAAGGAATCAGAATTTTGCTTTTTTGGGATAAGAGCAATAAAAGTGGATGATAATGCAGAGTGAATATTTCCAGACATGCAAGAAGCCTCCACCATTCTCAGAAGATCCAGTTTGAACATGTCATAGAAATGCAAAAAGAATTCGATGGGCCAGCCATCAGGGCCGGGGCTCTTGTCCTTTTTAAAGGATTTTATAGCAGCAAGGAGCTCCTCTTTCGAGACCGGCTTGATAAAATTTTCATATGCGGGCTCATCAAACATTTCTAGCATTAGCTCTGCAGCCCATAACATGTCATTTGCATTACTTTGATTCCTTTTATACTGCTTTTGAAAAAACCTTGTTGCTTCGCTAGCGATATCATTCTGGGAGTAGAGAAAGCCACCATTCCCATCCTCAATCTTCCATATCGAATTTTTCCTCCTCCTAGCATTTGCGAAGTTGTGAAAAAAATTTGTGTTTCGGTCCCCCTCCTTAAGCCGGAGCACTATACTCTTTAGCCTCCAAGATGCTTCCTCCCTGAGGAGGAGCATATGTTTTCTTTTTTCCAGGATCCTAATACGGTTCTTTTTTTCGAGCGACAAACTGTGAAAGGAAGACGATACAATGATGGAACCCAATTCCTTTTGGATATTTAAAGGCTCCTCTTTTTCTAGCTTAATTTTTTGGGACTGCCACTCCTTTGCAATCTTTTTAAGATTTTGGATATTTTCTCGAAAGGTAGAGAAAAGGGCCGAGGCCGATCCTTTCAATTCCATCCATTTGTTAGTTATGGCTTCATTAAAAGATTTTTCCTCCAAGTAGATCCTATTGAATTTAAAAGAGTATTCCTTCCTATATTTAATTTCTCTCCATTCAAGAATAATGGGCCTGTGGTCGGAAGAGAACTCATTTGCAATGAAAGAGAAAGGCATGCCCCAGTTAGCAATGTTGCTGGCTTTTATAAAAAAGCGATCAATCCTTTTTGTGACATAAGCTTGTCCAGTTCTTCCATTTTCCCGTGTAGGCTTCATTTGTTCCGGCTTGACATCCACTAGGTTCCTGCTAATGAATTCCATACGGAGCCTGTCAGACAGAGGTGATGTCTTGTTTAAATGTTAAAATAAAAGTGAATTAAATAAATAATAAAACGACCAAATTCTAACACTATGCATCAGATTTTGTTGATCCAGTTACAACCTGAAACAATAATGTCCAAAATCCAAAATATTGTTAATTAACTTAAATAAATTTTGTTACTCTAGTTGAAAGTGACTATTGAAAA
>APFE030987213.1:141465-201570 GCA_000404065.3 Pinus taeda
AATCAATTTCTGCCAACAAACCCCAGATCTACTCTCCATCGATCAAGTTGCAACCAAGATCCTCACTCTGATACCAATTGTTGGAAACCTTTGAGCACTACTGAGATTGTGGGGGGTGAATCAATAGTGTGATCTATATATGATTTTTACCAATTATTACTTCAATTAATAAATCATACATATGTTCTAGCAACACATTAGATTAAGCATGCATATAAACATATAAGCAGCTATGATCCAGGTGGATATTGGTGGCCACCCTCCAATTCCACTTGGACCCCCACCATTGTTTCTTTCAGTTTTTCAGTTTCCTTAATTTTAGCATAGTTTACTATTATTAGCATTTTTCGGGTCCTAAACTTCCAGAGTCGTTTTGAGGCCCTAAACGACGTTTTTTTGGCAATCTACCGCCAACAATTTTCTAGTAAAATCGTCTTTTTTGTCATAGTCCTCGGAGAGATCTTTCGAACGGGGTATCATGCACGTCAAATGGAGATAATATGACCAAGTCACGACCCCAAGAAGTTAGTTTTCCAACTAACCCCAACAGGGCCCATAAACTCTTGGTGTTACATCTCCTCGGGTTAGGGTTTTGGTTGTTTATGGTTTTCTCTTATTGTTCAATAATAAAAAGGCCTTTGAGCCTCATTGTAAGGCATTTCTGAGGCATGTAGCCGCCACATCTCTTCTCAGGGACAAGCTACCATCGCCCGAGCTAGTTTATTTCCATTTCTATGCATATTTCAGTATTTTAAATTAATGAAATGAAGTATTATTTCTGTTGCATCTTTGTATTTAAGTTTATATTTGTATGTTCCTGTTTAAATCCAGATAAGTGGTATCAGAGTGATTTGCTCTTTCTCTATTTTTCTCTGCATGTCACCAACGAGGTCGAGATATAAGGAGTTAGGGCTTGAACTGGTCAAACCTTTACAAGACCAGCCTCACAATTCCCGACAACCTCCCATGGGAGATGAAAAGAAAGACGAGGGGGCAAGAGATCCTATCAAAATCTTGCTCGAAGAGGCCCTCGAGCGACAAAGGAACACGATGATGGACAAATTTTCCCAGATCCTTTAGGGACTACCCAAGGTGGACACATCTACTTCTAGTAGCTACTCTAGAAGCGCCACACCTTTAAGGTACAAGTTAACTTTGACATTCCCACATTTGAGGGTTAGATAGATGCAGACGTTGTAAATAAATGGTTAAATATGCTAGAAGGGATTTTTTTCATGATTTTTTCAAACGAGAAAATATTACTTTCGCTCTTCTCAAAGTCGTCCCCCATGTCAAGGATTGGTGGGAAACATACCGCGAGAAGAAGGATGAAAGTATGGCCTCACTGTTTTTAGCCGCACCCACTTGGAATTCATTTCGGGATGCCATCAAGGAGTAGTACTACCTTGTCGGAAGCTATGAGGATAAATACATAAAGTGGACCATGCTACGGCAAGGAAGGGACCAAGATGTGCTAGAGTTTACCAATATTTTTCATACCCATCACAAAAAGTTGGGTATCAAGGATACTGAGCAGCATTTGGTACTCAAATATTATGGCTACCTACATAAGTACATCCAGGACGAGATGGAGTTCCAGGACATCTCCTCACTCGGCACGGCGTACCGATATTGTCAAGATCGATAAGAAGTTTAAACATAAGAAGCGAGACTTTGGATTTGTGAATCCAAATCAAGGGAATGGCGCCCCCAAACTGTAGAACAAAGCACAAATCCAAGGCAAGGTGGCCTAGGATAACCCGCCAAAGCCGCAAGCAAAGAACAACACCGCAAAGCTGAAGAAGGACACGAGAAAGTGGTGCGAGTTCCATAAGAGCTCCACTCACAATGCAAGTGAGTGTCAGGCCAAGCAGTCACTAGTGACCAAGCTAAAGGCTTCAGAATCAGATGCATGTTCTGACTCTGATTCAAAACTCGACAAGGGGAATGATGAAGGGAAGAATATTATCAATATGGAGCCCAATGCCAATTTTTCCACCACGAAGATCCAGAAGGAGGAACCCAAAGGTCCAGATGAGGAGGAGCGCCTCTTCCACTCCTAGATGTGGGTAAAGGGTTCCCCGCTACAGTTCATGGTTGACAGCAAGAGCCAAAATAACCTCATTCTGGCAGAGGTCATGAAGCGACTAGGCTTATCGACCACAACACATCCCCAACCGTACACCATCAGGTGGCTTCACCAAGGACGAGATCTTCGCGTGAGCCAGCAGTGTCGCCTTCCATACAATATCAAGCTCTTCACATATGAGGTATTATGTGACGTTACTCCCTTTAATGTTTGTGATATATTATTAGCCCAACCATACTTGTGGAAGTGACATGTTGTGTAAGAATTAAGGCCTTGTCTTGTTATTGTTACTTTGGGAAATAAGTTGTACAAAATACCGAAGGTAGCACCACCTACCGCCATCTCTTTGGTTACTACAAAAAAATGCAATAAGCTCATTTCCAAAACTAGGAAATTTGATTTCCTTATGATATGCCCTCAGGGAAAGAAGAAGACAGTGGTCATGACCTCCAGATAGGGCCCCTCCGCATGACAACTACAGATGGATAAGGTCGTGGAGGAGTACGAAGACATCTTCACCTCCCCCAGAGGGGTTCCTCTACACTTACAGGTCAAGGAATCCATCGATCTAACCCCAGGTGTGTCACTGCTCAACAGACCAATCTATTAGCGCTCTGTTCTGGAGAACGACGAAATCAAGAGGCAGATTCAGGAACTACTGCAAAAAGGTCACATCCGACCGAGTTCTTGGCCCTGTGGGAACCCAATCCTATTGGTACAAAAGAAGCATGGGACTTGGAGACTATGTATTGACTATCGGCCGCTCAACAAGATCACTGTCTGGAATAGGTACCTGATCCCACGGATTTATGACCTTCTAGACCAACTAAAGGGAGGGGAATATTTCATCAAGATCAACTTGAATTCAGGATATCACCAGGTACCAATCAAACCCTCCTGTGTGTGGAAGACTGCCTTCAAAGCCAAGGAGGGCCTTTTCGAATGGTTGGTTATGCCTTTCAGGTTGACGAATGCTCCTGCAACCTTCATGAGGTTGATGGATGACATCTTGTGGCCATTCGTCAACTAATTTTTGGTGGTATATTTGGATGACATCCTGATCTACAACCAGAGTTGGGAAGATCAACTCCACCACATCCAATAGGTTATCCAAACACTGTTGTAACACAAGCTAAGTGCCAATTTGGAGAAATGCACTTTTGGCATGACCCAAGTTCAGTATCTGGGATACATTGTTGATTAACGGGGGGGTGCATGTGGATCCAGCCAAGATCCATGTCATTCAGGAATGGCCATCTCCAACCACTCTGCCAGAGCTCTGCAACTTTCTAGGTCTTGCAAATTTCTATCGCAGGTTCATGTTGGGATTTTCTCATATCACTTGGCCCTTGAGTCAAGTCACCAAGGGAGGGACGAAAGCAAAATTATTTTGGTCTGAATCTCAACAGAAGGCATTCACAAAGTTGAAACATCGCCTTTGTTTAGCACCAATGCTCGCATTACCAGACTTGCAAAAACCATTTGATGTCGATACAGATGCCTCTGACTATGTTATTGGGGTAGTCCTTACTCAACATGAACATCCAATGGCATATCACAGTGAGACACTTTCAGACACATTCCGGAAGTATCCCACTTATGACAAAGAGATGTATTCCATTTTGTAGGTCTGTCGACAATGGAAGCATTACATTTTGGGGAAGGAAATGGTCATCCACACAGACCACCAGCCCCTGTAATTCATACAGACGCAAGGGAAGTTGTCGAATGATCGCCATCATAAGTGGTCCACATACCTGCAACAATTCCATTTGAATATCAAGTATAAGAAGGGCAGCACCAATAATGTTGCAGATTGCCTCAGTCGACCACCAATCATAGTGTTAACCACCATGCTCAACTTTTGTGGGCATGAGACTTCTGATTGGCCACTTCTCTACAAAAGTGACCCAAAATTCGTCCACACATACTAGACACTCTTGGAGGGTCAGCATGTTCCATATTTTCACCTTCAGGATGCCCTGTTATGCCACCTGGGTCACCTTTGTGTTCCTTCAAGCGAGGGTGCCAAGATGATTTGGGAAGCACACTACATTCGGGCTGTTGGGCATTTCTAGGTTGAGAAAATAGTGGCAATACTACAGAAGTATTTCTATTGTCCGAATCTTCGACAAGATGTTGGGAAGTACATTAGATCCCTCACTGCCTACGCCATTACCAAACCAGCCATCAAGAAGCAAGGCCTCTATACTCTGCTTCCTACCCCTAGTCGATCTTGGGAATCCATCTCCATGGATTACATGTTGGGCCTTCCTTCTACTAAGCATGGAAATGACTATTTTTTTGTGGTCGTCGACAGGTCCTCAAAGATGGCCATTATGGTGGCCTACAAGAAGAATATCACAGCAGAAGCCACTGCTAAACTATTCTTTGAACAAGTGTGGGTACACTTTGGTATCCCACAGTTTATCATCCCAGATTGGGACAACAGGTTCTTTAGTACATTTTGGTTCAATCTCTCATCATTGCTGGACACCAAACTCACTATGTCCATAGCCTTCCATCCCCAAATTTATGGCCAGGCATAGGTTGTCAATAGGATGATCCTGCACATTTTGTGCATGTACAACTCAAATCATCCACACACATGGGATGAGGGCCTCCCCTATGTTCAACACAGCTATAATCGGGCTCTCCACAGCTCCACTGGCCACAACCCTTTTCAGGTGGGCTTGGGATTCCAGCCACTATGTCCCATTGATGTGGCCATGCCATTTGCAGCTACTCAAGCAGATTCGACTTATGTCCAGTCCAAAACAGATAAGGCAACAACTTCATTGAGAACATCCAACATATCCATTAGCAGGTCCACGACATTCTGGAGAAATCAAATGCCAAGTACAAGCATTGACATGATCAACATCAGGTGCCACACAAGTTTCAGGTGGGCAACAAAGTCTGGTTGCATTTGCAAAAGGAATGCCTTATGAGAGCCTATCGGAAACTCAAACCACTCCAATATGGTCCTTACACCATTACCAAGGTTTTGGGAGATAATGCATTTGAGCTCAGCATTCCCCCATTCCTTGGCCTACACCCAATGTTCAATGTGGACCACCTTCGGCCATACTTTCCACCATTATTAGACACATCCGACATTACAGAACAACTCACACCAACAGAGTTAAATCCATATTACATGGAACAAGCTGCAACTGATCGGATCATGGATACACAGATCAAGCACACTCGCCAACAAAAGATCCAACTGTATCGATTTGTCAAAGCAAGCCAACTCCTTCACCAAGGCAAGTGGTTCACTAGGGACCAAGTTCAGCAGAATTTTCCTCATCTCATGGAGGAACTCAACGCAATGGGTACCATTGCTTCCTAAGGGGGGAAGAATGCTCTAGGTGGATATTGATGGCCACCCACCAATTCCACTTGGACCCTGACCATTGTTTCTTTCAGTTTTTCAGTTTCTTTAATTGTAGCACAGTTTACTATTTTTAGCAGTTTTTCGAGTCCTAAACTTACGGAGCAATTTTGAGGCCCTAAACGACCTTTTTTGGCAATCTATGCCAATGATTTTTTCAAAAAATCATCTTTTCCATCATATTCCTTAGAGAGATCTTTCCAACAAGGTATCATGTGTGTCAAATAGAGATAATATGACGAAGTCATGACCCTGGGAAGTTGGTTGTCCAACTAACCCCAACAGGGCCCATAAACTCTTGGTGTTACATCTCCTTGGGTTAGGGTTTTGATTGTTTAGGGTTTTCTTTTATTGTTCAATAAAAAAAAGGCCCTTAAGCCTCATTGTAAAGCAGTTTTGAGGCATGTAGCCGCTAAATATCTTCTCAGGGATAAGCTACCATTACCCGAGCTAGTTTATTTCCATTTATGTTACTAGGCATATTTCAATATTTTACATTAAAGAAATGAAGTATTATTTCTATTTCATCTTTGTATTTATGGTTATATATGTAATTTGTTGCATTCCTGTTTAAATCCGGATCAAACTAAAATAAGATAACCATGAGAGAAAAAATAATCAACACATCAAAAGCACATCCACACAAGAGACACAAGATTTATGGTGGAAACCCTTCCGAGAGAGAAACCACCCTTTATATTGTTGCTATGCTTTGAATTTATATTAGTCAAGTAATTGGTCTTTTACATAGCTTGTTGACTCCCATCAGTATGGAGATTCAACCTCATATACAAAATGACAACACCCATCGGCTAGGATACTCAATACTACTAATCACCTCGGAAGACTTTGTTCTCTACGAATCTATGAGCTACCATATGCCGAAAGCCAAAACTATCAATCGATCCTCACTCATCTCTGATTGGACTATCCAAATACCATTGGATTTAGAAACTTGTTCCTTTCGCTGGTGCTTCAATGTCACTGCTCCACCTCTATGAAGTCACTACTCCTCACCATTATGTGGACCTCCTTTAATATATTTTCAAATTGAATCCAGGACTCTATGCTCAACAAGAAATCATCTCTACATACATGCTCTTAGCAACAACATCTCATCATCAAATATAATATAAACAAGTAAAATTGTGGCCACATAAAATTGATACCAATATATATATCAAACCCTCACATCAGAATGTAATTGCTACATATTACAATTAGGACCATAAAACACTAAGGATATGCATCAAATGCAATAGCATCTCCTACAAAAACAAGTGTGATATTATTACCAACATATTCTCTAGCAACATACAAAACTCTCCAACCAATCTCTACTACAACAACTTCAAATTTGATCTATACTACAACATGATTCAGATCTGCTTACTATTCACTAATTAACACTCATAGATTGAAGCATTTAGACTATACTCAAGTTCTGAATCATAATATCTCTATTCAGCCTTCTCTCTGCACATACACTCAACATCTAACTCAGTCAACCAATGCTTAGCTCAAAAATCAAGTATATAAAACATCTATGGGGAAATTGATCTTGGGGCTAGGATTAAAGGTGCACAAATTGGACCAAATAAATCCACTAAGGCCACTACTTGTGCAATAAATTAATTCACATCATGAGAGGACATTTTCAAACCATTTCCAACTTTTTCAAACAATTCTGGAAGCCTCTAGGAATTTCCTTGCTAATTTCCTTCCAAACAGTGTGAGGAATGCCGATAATTCTCGTCAAATCCCTCAGTCGCTCCCATAAAACTATCTCTTTGTGACTAATCATGTATCCTCTCTCATAGGCTTCTCTACCAATGTCCATCCACTCCCATAGGATTGTATGCATGTGATTGTGGCTAAACCTGAGGGAAAACATCATGCCTTTAGCTCGGAACCTCTACCACCTGTTGGAAGCTCTTCTTCATCTCTTGTACATGCCTCCAAACCTCTAACATGGTCTCTGGCATAGCTTCAAGTGAATCAAACATGCCTCCCAAGTGTCACTTCCAAGTTGACCTACAAGGGCAAACAAGAAAGGTTGACAAGTGTTCCAACAAGTCCTCCACTCTCCATCATACCTTTGAACAAGATGCAACACATCTGAACAGACCTGCAACCCTATGTAGCACCTCTGCAACATTAGCATCATCATCATGAATCCATCATACTACAACAATTCATCTCCATGAAGCATAAGCATGAAGACCTAGATGAAGACCTAGTTGACAACTCAACTAGTGGGCCATCAACCATCACCATCACATATAGATTTGCATCATGTATCTGTAGCAGCACTATCAACCAAACCAATGCCATCACTGAATATCACGGGTGTGCCATAATCATAGTACCAACATCAATGCCAACACATACCAACATAAGTGACATCATACTGTTGACACCAATGCCAACCAATAGGACCACCAAGCCAAACACATATGCACATGAAAATTAGCACCATGAACTTGTTGATATCAATGCCAACACAAAAATGCCAACATTTTGGTTACTTCAATGATAATGTCGCAAGATTGGAACACATTAGAATTCCTTACCCACCAAATACCATAAAATAGGATGCATGGGAAGCTTTCAAATGGGGCTAATGTTTTTCCTTCTCTCCATACCTTGAAGTAATCCACCAAATTAGGTTGAGTCCATCTAGCACTAGAATTGAGCTCAACGATCACCTTATCACAAACCAACACTATATACAAAAAACAGTTGAAATGATGAGAGATATAGTCTTTAGAAACTTTACATATAGGGCATCTAGTAGGGCCAAACCGACTCCTTTTCAACCCTTTTTCCCACATAAGAATTTTGTCTTTTAAAGTGATCTGGATGGAGATTTTACCTTTTAATGGGGCATGGAGCTCCACCGCCTTTTTGGATAGCCTGTATGAAGAGATTCTGCATAGGAATCATATCCTATATTTTCTATAAACTAGTCATTTGTAGTTTTTTTTCCAAACCAGATTATTTTCATTATCATCTTTCAACCTCATGAAATTTTATATGAATAAACTAATGTTAGAATCCCACTCAACCACTTTTGTCTCTGAAAGTCTTAGATCACCAGAAATCTCCCAACCAGCATGACTCCACAATTAGGGACTTTTGGTATTGGCATTCAAGAGAGAGATATAGAACATATCAACTTGTTATAATTGATATAGGAAGGGGTTGGATAAAAAGAAATCATTCCCAGCCCTGAGCTAGGGATCTCAAACCAACTTCACCTTCAAACCATTTCCAATGCACCAAACCATTCATGATTTGATTACGGGAAACACCAATATAAGAGCTTTCCATATGTTTGATCCTTTATATTATTTATGTGGTTGATGGAAACATTCTTTGAAAGACCAAGAGGGGAGATATTTGGATTTCATTACCCTACCCCAAAGTGATTAATTGTGAACCACATACCAAAGCTTGTGTGCATATAGTGATTTACTAAAATGAAATATATTCTACACTCCCCACTTGCAAGCTTATTTGAAAGAGTGACCTTTTCCCACTTAACAGGAGTAATTCCTCCAAATTGTTTGGCTCTAGACCATAAGAAATGGAAGCAAATTTTGAAAATTTTAGATAGGATGTATTTAGGAATATATGAAATTGACTTTCAAGAAATTGGAATACTTTCTAGAACAAATTTGAGAAGGGTAATATGGCCACCTATGGAGAGGAGATAATTTTCACAAAAGGAAATTCACAATTCTATCTTTTTGACAAGTCACAACCAATCCACGAACCTGTAGCTATTTGGCTTGAGAAAAGAATCCTAAGTATTTGAAACCCTCCTCTAATGGCCTATATAAGAAAGGAAATATTAAAGTCACTTGTGTACTTAATATATCAAGAAGGGAATGATATATTAAGCATGGTTTCTCTATGTTTACATGCAACCCTGTTGTAGAGCAAAATAAATCCAGCATAGATTTTAAGGTTGATATGTACCTTAAGAATATTGTTAGTTTTCATATGATTTGGTAGCATCGGATAGGTGTTCTAGTCTCGATTTGTGTCTAAGAGGTTAAGGAACATGATATCTCCAAAACCCATGAAATATTTTAGGAGAAATCACCTATAGGCCACTCAATTAAGTCAACTGATCAATAATTAAAAAATGCCTAAGTGTAACTTAGGGAAATTGATTAATTTATAGCAGTTAATTGAGGAGATCAACTTATTCTCTAGAAAATTCCAGAAAATGACATGGCTCAAGTCTAAGATGATCTTATCCATTGATCATGATTAGATCTTGGCCATTGATTCTCCAACGAGAGATTATAAGAGCAAGTCGATGGGATGGAGATAGAAACAATTGCTAGAGAGAGAGAAAGGAAAGTCGAGCTACCCAATGCACAAATATTTAGTGAGGGAAGAGTTTGAGCCAGAGGGAGAGAATCAAAGAGAGGGGGTAGTATAAAATTCTTTAGGATAATTTTCAAATTTCTCTAGTGTCAGAAAAGCAGGAGAGAGGAGGGTAAATTAGTGGCAGAGATGGTCGTAGCAACCAATGTGAAGAGCCTGAAATCATAGTGTGAGTTGTTGAAGAGAGGTCGTTTTAGTTGTTGGAGGCCAGAAATATCATCCAGGAGGTAGAGTGAATTTTTCCAGAGGTAGAGGAACGGAGGACATCTCACTTGGAGCTAGCTAGCAGGCAATGCAAGTTATTCCAGGTCGGGCAATGCACATTTAGATAGGGTAGTGTGAACATGCTAGTGGAGGGGCCGAGTTGATTTGCAGAGGGTCTTTGCCAAATATTTGATGGAGGAATTCTAGTTGGGCATCCAAATATTGTACTCTCAAAATTGCATAATAAAATAAACCCTCATCTATTGCACCAGTTTTCCCTTCGAGGTTTTTCCAGGGACTTTTTAGTCCAAAAATTATTGTGTTTTTTTTTATCTATGTGCATCTATTTCTCAATTCTTGATTTCACTTCTGCAACATTTATTTTTATTGTGAATAATTACAGTGTGGATTATTCATTAATTTCCATAAACAATTAAACTATTAATTAGTTACGAGGATAAATTCCAGTTGCTACAATTTCAACGAAATTTCACTTGATATTAGAGCAGTTTTGATCAGATCGGAAGCTCAAAATTGAGAGGAGAACATTTGTGTAGTTTCAGAGGGAGATATGAACACAATTACTCCAGATCTGTGTAGGCCAACCAGGCAGTGTGAATTGTTGGGAAGGAAAATCAAATTCCATAAGCAAATTGTAGGGAAAGTTTGATTTTCCAAGAGCAGAGTTCCAGCAGACAATGTGGTTACCGAGAAGTGGTTCTAGTGAGTAGATTAGTGATTTCATTGACCAAATCTAGGCACAGAAGATTTGTAGCAAGGGTTGTAGTTGCAAATATATGCTAGGAATGAAGTAAAAGCACATAGATATTATACTCGAGGTTTCTCAAATAAAATTCTCATATTTCTTTAATATGGTTGTAGATAGATTCAAAATTCAAGTGGCTACGGATTTATCTTCCAGGTTGGAGAATGAACTTCTTCAGATAGATTGCCTCTCTAGTTGAACTTCACAAAGTTTTTGGTACACAAACAATGAAGCATCTGCTCATATGAAGAGAGTTAGAGAATACTTCTCCAACTATAAGGAGGAGAAAATGGACTTCCAAATTTAGATGGTGGTGTAGCGGCTACAACCACCCTCCAAAATTTTTCTTTAGCATCATTTTGGAGCCTCCCTTCCAACCTTCACAGCAGCTTGCCTTGCTTCATCAAGTTCAAAAGCTTCAGTGTCTTTCTTGCACAAAGGCAGCATGTCGGTCACATCTTGATCCATTCCCCTCACAGGTTGTTCACCCAGACTTGGTCCAGTTGCAGTCTAAGCAGCTTCCCCTTGAAAATTGTGCATTTCTGAAGGGCAACCAGCCTTCCCTCCAGAAATCGCGCAATCCTCTCTGGCAGCTTGTTAGGCTCCAGGATTGCGTAATCCTGCCTACTAATACTCCCAGCAAGATTTGCGCAAATTTCCCCAACAAGGATGCCTAGCCCAAAATTTGCGCAAACATGGGAAGCAGTCAGCTGCTTTGCCCAGAAATTGTGCAAATCTTTTGGGCAGCCAGCCTAGCTCCCAGCCAAAAATGCGCATTTTTATCCAGCAGTCAAGCAGTCTCTTGCATGTGCAGTTGAGTTGACCGATTCCCTCCGGGACTGAGAAAAATAGCCTTGCAAGCATGGGCTGCTTCTCCCAAGGCATCATGCAAAGGCATCCCTTGTTTCAGGGATCTATGTTTACCAGTTGGAGGTTACATGCAAGGAACAATTCCGAAACCTCCCACCAAGTTTCGCTTCCCCTATATTCATGGCATGCGCATCACAACCTCGATGTTATAAAAACTCATCAACTAAACGTTGTAGATCTCATTCCTCACATCAACCTTCCAGCTCTGACATCCCACATCACATCTAGGGGCAGTTGGCACATTCATCTCAATTGTTTTGGGATAAGCCCACTTCCCATGCCTTGGGCTGCATTACTGTCGCTTTTTGTGTTTTTGCTTGTGGAAGTATTGTTTGCTTGATTTATTTGAACACTTGTTGTCATTTACATATATACTAGCTTGTCCTAGATCTGTTTTAGTTTTAATTGTTATCTCATTGTTGTCGCCTACATGAAACTGTTTTGCACGGACGTTCGCCCAACAGACAAACTGCCTCACCCACATGCATGTTGATCTGTTTGTTGAGTCTTGCATTCATGTTTTGCATGCACTGTTAATAATTTCTATTATCACTTAGTTTCGCCATGCATTCACTGACTTACCTGCTTTCAGTTTCCCGTCGGTGAGTCGAGCCAACCTTGGCTCAGGCTCTGCCTTCACCTAGGCTGCATTGCACAATCTAAGAAAGGAAGGCTCACCTTCCTATGTAGATTTGCATATTCCTGCCTAGCATTGGCCTCCAAGAATGTTTTTCACATTTATGGAGGAAAGTGGCTACTTGGCCCAAGAAATTATGCAAATTTGTCCCTAGGCTAGCAGTCCTTCCTAGTTGGAATTGCGCAATCCCAGCAATCAGCAGCCAGACTGGACTGTGCATTGTGCATTTCCAGCAGTTAGTCAACCTCCCAGTAGCCTAGACTGTGCCTTTTGCAGTCTTGGCAGTCGATCTCCCAACTTCCCGATCGAAATTGCGCAACCTTCATGATCATGCACCTAGGTATGTTGCAAGTCAGTTCTCATGTTCATTTTTGTTTTCAACTGACGGATTGCTTGCCATGAGTGTTGCCATGTCTCCAGGAATCTCAGGTGTTCATCCACCTCTCAATAGTACAGGTACAATGGTTTCTAGGAGAGTAGAGACGAAGACACCATTCAGAGCACACTTGGGGATGCAATTGATCAAGTGTCCATGGACTTCCCTACCCACGAAGACATCAAGTTGCTCATAGACATGGACATCAAGATATGACAGCAGTGGCATCAAAATGAGAAACATCATGAACAGTATTTGAAGATAGCATACCTAATGCAACGAATGCAAGAGGAGGGTTGTTGACAACACAGAGGTGGAACAAGGTTGCAAGCTCAAGCAGGTCCATTGATGATGAAAGCAACTTTGGAGACTCTGACTATGAAGTGATGGCACGACATGAAGATCGCACGAAGGCAAAATATGGAAAAAAGAAGGAGTTGCATGTGCTAAAGCAGCAACTCGGGAAGAACATGAATCTACACAGACAGGCGAATGAGTTACAACAGGAACAAGAACAGCAGTGGACGCAACATGCACTCATGGATGAAACTACGTCCGTACAAGTTAAGGATCCATTCCAGCAACTGAGTAGTGTTGTTGATCGCATGCAAGGGATTCAGAAACATGTATGTCATTGAGTGAACGCATGCAATCCAACCCATTCAACACACTAACCAAGGCGAAGACAAGAAGCAAGTCCAGCTGGGGTTGAACATGTACTTCAGTAAGTTGATGTGCATGAAAGCCAACACACACTTGAAGATCAACACGGACATTATGCATCAGTATGTTTCTGGGTCAATTGTACCCAAGAAGACCATGTGCATGTTAGCAGACGATTTGGATGAAGGGGCCGCACCAATGCACTGGTTACAACGGAGGCAAGAATTCACTTCAACAAGATGTCACCATGAGGTGCATACACACCATCACAGATGACCAAGCTTGGCATCAACTCATCACCTTCACCATCGCAAAGCATGTCAAAGAGTTGGTCTCATGCAGCGGACCAAGTGTCAGTGATGTCTTGCGTGCCTTGCTCAAGCCATGTTGTCTCACATGAGTACATGTGCATTGTAATGTTGAGTCATGTCAAGTGTAAGTCGAGTGTCAATGGTTGGATGTAACATTCATAGAGTACGTGAAGAGTCATGAGGGTAGTTGAATTGTCACAAAGGGGAATTTCAAGGGTCACCCCACCCTTTGCTATAAATAGTCCCTCATAACTCATTGTAAGGGCTTTTGGTCAGCCAAGCTTCTGATAAGACTATATCAGATAAAGCTTGGATAGTATTGTAACGCGCCTTGGCTTCTCCACTACACGGAGCTATTTCATCTCTTTGGAGGAGCAGGCAGATGTGGTTGTAACATTCCACTATTGGGGCTAGCAGGTTTACATGGATGTATTGTATGATTGTGACTTACACTTCTTTATATAATAAGATCCATCACATTTTCATGCATATGTTGTTATTGTAGTTGGACTACTCTGGTTGCCTTAATGATATATGTTGTTTAACTTACATATTTGTGTATGAACCTATTTGTATGAAATTATATGAATCTTGTTGTTAATGTGTTGTATATGTTGTTAAGGTTGTCTCATTCGTGTCGACTGCTCTGTCGGAAACAAAACAGATCTTTCACATGAACCTTGTTGTAACAATCATTGCACTTGTCTCATACTAATCCATGAGTGTTGTACATGTTATCTTACCTTGTATGTTGTGACTATCGCATCCGAGTGGACTACTCCGCCAGAAGTTGTGCATGTCCTTTTTTGTTGTGTGTTCATAGCCGATTTGGGACTGATCCCTTTCAACCTAGAAATCACCTTCACCCTCATCTCCCCTTTATGTGTTAGAACCTCTCATACACCTTCTTTGACTCACTACATCAGTCACACCCTTGCTACTGACATAGTTATCTTACTTGCCTATGTGCGACATCGTGGTCAAGGCATTACCGTATGACCCACTGTTGGGACTCCTACACCAAACGGTCTGAGATCTAATTGGGAATTCTTATCCTGGAGATGCCCTTGACATGCTAGTGGGTCCAGCACCGTCAACAAATAGGAAACAATATTAAATGTGTTCTAGTTGGAACGAGTACCATCAAGATTCAGAGGGAGTTAGGAGAAAGCACCAATGTTAAAGATGTGTTGCATGTGTTCGGCTTGGGAATGAACCTAATTTTAGTGTCCCAGTTGTAAGATAAGGGATATGATGTCACTTTGTGGGGAAGAAGGTGTTCATCAACCATAATAACTATGAAAATGCTAACCATATTGGAGTTCATAGCAACATGTTGTAGAAGTTGCAGATCAACTCTCCAAAGGCACTAGTTAGTAGCAACAGTAGTGATAGTAGTAGCAGCGGATATACCTTAATCAACTATGGAATAGGAGAATGGGGAATTTACACCATGGAGCACTTAGGATTCTCAGGGAGACAGTTACAGGTGTTCCATAAATAAGCACATAACACAATAATGTGTGCAACGGGTGCGTACTTGGGAAATATGCTAAGACAACATTCCCAAGAAGTGATAATAGGTCAAGCAATGTGTTTTTCAGCTTATACACTTGGATATTTGTGGCCCTATGTCCACTAGATCTCTCAAAGTGTATGAGGACTTCATCACCTTCGTCGATGACTATTCCAGGAAAACATGGATTTACTTCTTGAAGACCAAGGATGAGGTCATCAGTCACTTCCTAGAGTTCAAGGCTCTAGTGGAAAATGTGGCAGGAAAAAAGATCAAGGTGCTTTGCTCGAACAACAGCGGAGAGTACATAGATAGTGACTTCACAGGTTCCTATGTGAAGGTGGGCATTAGGAGAGAGTGGACAACTCCATACAATCCACAATATAATGGAGTAGTGGAGCGGAAGAATAGGTCTAGAGTTGGGGCAACAAAGGCTATGTTATATGAATAAGACATGCCCAAGTTTCTATGGGTGGAGGCATGTAACACAGCAGTGTATATACAAAAAAGGGTTCTCCATAACGTGTTTGGGAAGATAACACTAGAAGAAGTATTCTCAGTGAAGAAGACAATAGTTAGTCACTTTAATATCTTTGGGAGTGTAGCTTACTGCCATATACCATATGAAAAGCACAATAAGTTGGATCAAACTGTAGAAAAGGGGTTTTTCATTGGGTATAAAAAACCTCTAAGGAATACAAGATCTATGTTCCCAGTAGTAGGAAGATTATCGTGAGACGTGACATGAAGTTAATGGAGGACAAAACCTTCAAGAGATCTTGTGAGATGCTAGAAAATGATCAGAGTGGGCTAGCAGAAGCTCCACTGGTCCAACAATAGGGGAAGCTGCAAGGAAAATACAATCATAGGGATCTAGTATAGTTACTAGTACAAGCACAACCTCAGGTATAGGATATCATGTGAGTTCGTAGCATATAGAGCAGTAGAAGTAGGATGAGGAGTTGGTCGATCCTCCCACCACTAGTGGTCAAACCAGAGGGGAAGTTCATCAAACGTTGAGGGATGCAAAGGAGTTCATAGGAGCTCCTAGGACGAACAGGAGAAAACATAGATAGCCAGACATGTACCAAGCATTGGTGGCACATTTTGTTGAACCTTCCAGCTATTAGGAAGCTGCACAACACCAAGTGTGGGTGGATTCCATGGTAGAAGAGTATGGCTCTATCATGACAAATGATGTTTGGTAGGTAGTGCCAAGACCTATGAATAGGTCAATTATGGGCTCTTTCTGGATCTACAAGATCAAGTATGTTGTAGATGGAAACGTGGAGAAGAAAAAGGCTAGGTTTGTAGCAAAGGGGTATGCACAAAAGAAGGCATATATTATAAGGAGACCTTCGCCCTAGTTTCCAGATGTGCTTCCATCCGATGGATGTCAGGCCAACCTTCCTGAATGGGGTGATAGAGGAGAAAGTATACATCCAACAGATAGAGAGCTTCAAGACACATGAGAGGGGAACACATGTGTTTATATTGAAGAGAGCTCTATACAGGCTCAAACAAGCTCTGAGGGCATGGTATGGTTAGATTGACAGCTACTTGCAAAAAATGGGATTTGTCAAGAGTGACATAGATACCAACCTTTACTATTTGATGGTAGAGAGTGAGCCACTCATCCTAGTATTGTATGTGTATGACCTCTTTCTGACTAGGTCATTAGGGCTCATAGAGGACTACAAGAGGAACCTAGAAGTAGAGTTTTTCATAATAAAAAAATTGGGACTGATGCATTACTTCCTAGGCCTAGAAGTATGGCAAAAGGATGGGGAGATCTTCCTTGGTCAAGGGAGATACACTACACAGATTCTAAAAATGTTCAAGATGCAAGATTATAGGCCTATGTCTATGCCTATGATTACAAAATTGGGGAAGATCGATGCATCAAAGGACAAGAATGTTGAACCAACCTTGTATAGAGAGCTCATCACTTCCCTTAAATATCTCGTCAACACTAGGTTAGATTTCTGCTTCGTGATCAACACTCTTAGTCAGTTTATGGTGGGACCTAAAAGAGTGCATTGGACTACATCGAGGAATCTATTGAGATATTTGTGTGACATAGTCGAGTATGGGTTGAGGTATACTCGAGGTGATGGTTTTAGGTGTGGTATTTTTTTTGTACCAATGGGGTACCAAAGGACATCTCCTTAGGAATGAGTTGTTCCCTACAAAGAAATACAGACAGCTTGGTTGTTGTTAGTCGAAGGGCATGAAGAAACAAAGTATTGCAAATGGTGAAAACAATGCACATACAAAAATAAACTAAAACAAAGAGATAAACACATAAATAATTCTTAATGAAGCAAACAAGTCAAAAAAATTATGGAAAATGGTTCCCTTTATTGACTGCTAGTGGTAGAAGATGAATACTAAACACTTGAAAAGAATTCTTTGAGATATGGTGCTTAAAAAATCCTTAGCAAGGAGGTTCCTTTCCTCAATCTCTTTGCAAGCTTCTCCTCTCTATCAAATAAGTATGAAGACTCTTCCAATGGTGGATTCTTCTTGCACTAGAATGATGGATTGCTAAGAAGAAATTTGGCCAACATAATAATGCTCCACTTCTTTTGCTTCAACAATGAAATGTAGGATTTCTTTTATATTAATTTTTCTAGCATAACATTGTCTTCTCCTTATTTCTCCAATGGCCTATTTATATAGAATTTTTTGGATCCCTCTTCCATATCTTGGTTCATGAAATAAAATGACTTATGAGTAGGATAAGAGGATTCTTTTAAGGGATGCATATCTTCAGGGAAACTCAAATTCGATTGTCCTTGAATGGAACATGTCAGGTAATCATCTTCCAAGTGTGGGAATTGGTCACGAATTTGTTGAGTAAAACTTTTATAAGACCATGCGGCTTTCGAAGGAAAAGTCACGCAGTTGTAATTTAATCTTTTGGATAAACCACGCAGTCCAATTTTACACATAAGACCTTTGGAGAATTTAAATTTTTGAGCTTTCATAATGTCTTCACCTAGAAAATCTTCACTTTTACATTCTACTAGATGACTTTGGGTGTCTTTTGGATTTTAAAAATGTGTAAACAATTTTTTGGTGTTAACAGTTTCCCCCTGATGTATGAGATTAGGAGCAAACATATAGCTGAAATGCATCACTTTTTCAATTCTGATTGAGAATCTGATCAACTTCTTGATAGAGAAAATAACTTGTTGCAAAGATGAGTATGTAAAAACCTTAACTGAGTATAAAAGATAACCAAGCTCTGAAATAAGTGTTTATACAAGGCAGACATGTCCCATTCTCGTTATGATGACTAGTGACTAGTTATTACAATCAAACACAAAATATTCATGTCAAGTCAACGGTATGGTGGTTGACGTGTTGATGTCTAATGATGATAACTGTTGAAATCCACAGGGATGCGTCTTTGAAAAATAGGTCAAATTAGGTGCCTCCATCCATCCAAAAGGGTGAAGCATAGCTTGAGTGAGGTGCTTGTGGATGCATGGGTCTTCCACTGTGAGTAACTCCCACGCATCAAAATGTAAGCATTGTTGAATGAGGTTCTAAGTGATGCATGGGTCTTCGACTAAATGAGAGAAGTGCAACTGTCACAAAGTACGATACGACCCTAACATAAAATCTTATGTTGGTGTCGAATGTCAAGGAGACCGATGACATCAATGGGAAATAATGATTTCCATTGTACCACACAAGGATGTCCCTTAAGGGGGGAAGCACCTAAGGAAGTGCCTTGGTCCTGGAAGATGGGTGTTGAAGTTGACAAGAAAGAAGCATCAACCGCCCGAGACGTTAATTTAGGAAATCAAGGTGTGGAGTGAAATAGACTGTAATAACGTGAGTCAACACGACATTATAGTGAAAGCTGACAATACGAATGGATATGGAAAACTTGCCCGAGGTTGCAGCTGTAATGCGAGTGGCGACAGTCAAAAAAATTCTTCTGAGAGGGGTGGCCTTGGCGTCGATAGGACATCCAGGGTAAGTGTGAGTATGTTCTGACTGGTTTGAAGAGGGTAAACAAACGTGGATATGTGCTAGCTCCGACCAAGGATGACTAGGGACTACCATCAGGTACAAGGAATGAAAATGTAGGTGGGAACCCTTTTCCTAAAAAGAAATTGTACACTTGCCAAAAAGAATGTAAAGGTGGTTTGGGATGTACATACATGGATATGGGTGCCCCTTGAAAATGGTGACTTGCATGATGATGGAGGTAAAGTGTGCTTTGCGGAGGGCGGGGGCCCATTGGTTGGTCTCGGTATTGGGTTGATGAGGTGGATGAAGTGATGCAAATGGGCTTATGTTGTATGGAGGGATGATAGGATGAATGTAGAATGCGGGGGTGCATTCATCTTTATTTGTCACAAATGGATGAGTTGGCTTGGGAGTATGGTTTGTTAGAAATAAGTGAAGAGAATAATGAGGCTAATCTTCAAGGCATGCAAGTGAGATGGTTCCCAAGTCGGAGTAGATGGTCATGGATTCCAATAGAATGTGAGGGTCTATAACATGAGGTGATCCATGAGAGGGAATGTTATATTGACCAATATGGACATTTACCACGTGCAAAAGGATGTGGTGGTAAACGTGGTCGAGATGATGGACCCTATGGTGCATTTCAAAGAAATGATGCCAAGATATGCAAAATCCTTATAGGAATCCTATCATGTTGAGAAAAATGATACTGGCACTGTCGACAGACACCGGGGTACTGACTCTTATGGGAAGTTGTCGATGTTCCTGCAACCTCAACAACCAATAGCCAAAGTGAAAACATCTTGATGAAAACATATATATAAGCTTAAATCTACTAAACAAGATGAATAGAATAACATGAGAATGTGCACCTGAAGGGGTATCGTAAGCATGTAGTGGGCCCAAAAATGAGTTTGGGGTTAAAATGGAACAGAGGGTACCATGATGAATATGATGTAGTTCCAATCATTGTGTTTCTCATGATTTTGAGAACAGAGGTCTTGAGCTCCTGTACTGGGCTCTAGAAGATGACAAAGAGGTCGATATATAGGGAAAAGTGGGTCATATGCCACCTCATTTGCACTTACTATTTTGGGAGATTAGAGAGGTTCCATGAGCTATTTATTACTATTGTGGTCAGCATGTGCACCTAGGAAGGGCATGAGGAGAGACAGGTTAGAGCACATTGCCCCAACTTTTTGATTTTAGTAGATCAAGTTAGGTAGGTCGTAAAGGGTGACCTCTGTGGCATGTTCTCTAGGGTAGAATAAATGGCCGCGCAGGCGACTAAGATACAATTGCATGGTCTCTGTGGGTAACTTAGGGATACCTATGGATACTTTGTTGGTTTAGGTTAGGCAATTGCATTAATGTTGCGACTTAAGGTAAAAAAGTCATGGGGTCGTTGTCTTGATGATGTCGTGACATTGTGAACAAATAATGCGTAGTGTGCATGGTTGTTAAAGGACCAGTTGCGCACTTTGTGATTCTGCACAAAGTACAGATGCATGATCTTAGATTCGACATCCCCACAGCTTTCTGACTCACAGACGTGCAAACTCTGTGTCTATTCGAGAAACATACATGCAAATTGCATGCCTGTTATGAAGACAGGCGCGCAGATGAGTAAAATGTGATTTTTAAGCCTAGGGAGGCTGATTTTTTACTTTTTTGACATCCTTGCTGGTAGGATGGGGATGGTATGGAGAGAGCGTGACTAGGAGCCTCTTTGCACAACTATTGTTGGATATGTTGCAGTGAGCGCTACATTAGCATGCTGGGGGCTATTAAAGTTTGCTCAGAACCTTATTTTGAGGTTGCGTGATGGATTTCTATGCTTCTTGATATGATGAGGGGATGCAGAGCATGAGGTGTTCCGCATAGACAAATATTTGCGGATTACTACAGTGCAGGATGTATATTTTGTTACTAGATTGATGCCTTGTGGAGAGGTCTTGTGGGCGCCCCTTCCGACAGGGCAAGTGGATATTCATGCATGGGCGGGGCTCACAGTGGACCCCATGAGATTGATGAGGCTAACATCCAGGTTGGGACTATTACGGATCTCACCGAGCAGGCTTCACAAGTGATGATCGTATGACTTGCTGGGTTGATTTCGCCTCACCAATTGTCGGGGCCTCAAATCGTTGTTTTGGAGAGACTGCAAGTTGGCCATTCCTTTGACTATGCTAGATTTTTGTATAGAAGGATGGTGTCACAACCGACATAGGTGTGACAGGGTTATTTACAGAGTTCTTTCTAGTGACCATTATGTGTAGCATTATGTATGAGAGGGTAGTGATGTTATATCCTTTTGTGTCAGTGCCACCAGGTCCTGCTAGAGACCCACAGATCAGGCGGTGGGCTCTAGTGATGCCACGAGCTAGTGGCGACGATGTGGGGCATTACTGGAATGCCATGGCGGATGGTTAGCTTAGATCCAACCCTCCATTAGGGGAATTTTGAGGTCTAAAATGGGCCTCCTAAGAAAAATGTACAACCAAAATAAACTTTATAAGAACCAATTGGATTCAAGATGATGATGTCAACCATGGGGGATGATTGACCATTTTTGGAGTAAAAAAATAAAAAGATTAAAAAATAATAAAATAATAAAACTATTTTTTCAACTCATATTTTCAAGTTATCTCCCTAAGGTTTTAATCAAATTTCGAGCGGGCATACTAGTTAAATGAAAAATTTAATTCCTCATCCAAGGAGTACACATGTTGCAAACTTTCAATGGACCCTGTTACACGAAAAATAAGAAATACATGAAAAAACGTGATTGGAATCATGTTTTCCATGTATTTCTTATTTTTCGTGTAGCAGGGTCCATCGAAAGAATGCAACATGGGTACTACTTGGAAGAGGAATCAAATTTTGCATCCAACAAGTGTTTATGCTCGAAATTTGAGTAAACCCACGGGGAGATAAGTTGAAAATACGAGTTGGAAAAAACAATTTTTTCTTTTTCCCCTATAAAATTTGATGATGGAATCTAATCTTATTTTATTATTTCCATTATTATTTTATAATTTCCTTAGGAGGCCCATTTTAGACCTCAAAACTCCCCTAATGAGATGATCCTAGAGTACCCCTACCATGGTGTGGACTTCAAGGGTGAACCAGACATGGGGCTTCCTCTTGGCAATGTTTGGGGGCCAACATGTATGTGATTTGTGTTTTTTTCATTTGTGCGTTCTTACTTATATATATGTTGTACATTTATGATGACGTTGATATCATGTATGTTTGTTTGCATATTTTGGTATGTGTGGGCGAACATTGGCCTACTTGGTAGGAAATGATCCTCCACAAATGGGGGTAACTGGTGCAGCATCTCTGCCGCAACAACGAAGGGATGTTAGGGCTCAAGAGGATCCTAAGAGGTCGACGTAGCGTCGTTGGATAGAGATCGGTGGTCCCTCTAGAGAGGGAGGTAGCTCCTCTGCCTCAGTGGATATTTCCAAGTTGTAGGAGCATGCTAAGGCAGCGAAGGCTCGAGCATAGGCTGCAGAGGTGTAGTTGAGGGATTCAGAGGATGTGTGGAGTCGAGTAGCCACCCTAGTGAGGGGGATGCCCGAGGAGGGATGGGATGGACTAGGGGAGGAGAAAGTGGAGATAGTTATGGCACTTGAGAGAGCGTGGTACCCAACCCTTCATCACCGTGTGATGGCAGTAGCAACTACACGTCCCATTCTAGCATGAGATGAGGCAGTTGGACCTCAATCGGGGGGCGTAGGGGGTGGAGGGCCACAGCCCTAGATATTTCTTTTGTATGTACCAGGGTGTTGAGTTGAAAACTCAACCCACCCATTTTTGACTTATTTATTTCAAATAATGGGGACCCTTTCCATAAATTTTTGGCTAAATCACTTTTTTAATATTTTCTTTTGGTTAAATGTCCTACAATTTTGCCAAATTTTCATTTTCTTTGGAATTCTATTTGGACTGCTTCATTTAATTCAAATTTTTGCTAGCTTTCCATCGGTACTCGTTTCATCTCATTTGGTTAAATGGTTTGCAAATGGTGTTTCTATGAAGAATGATAAGTTTTACCGCCAAGGCTAAAAAATGTACAAAATGTATATTATTTTATTTTTTGTAAATTAATTGTAAATATCGATTGTTAATTCATTTTTGCTAATTCACTCATTTTTCGCTAATAGTCCTACAAAATCGCAACGGCCAAATTGTAGAACAATTAAAGTGTGGTGTTTTTTTATTTCGTAAGTCTATGATTAAATCCAAATTTTAAAAGGTAAATACGAGATCCAAAATCTCGAAATTGCAAAGCGTCTATAGTTCATTTTGTCGGATTTTTAAATTACCAAGTGGTTGTAGTTTATAATGGAAGGGACCCACTCTATGTGGGATTCACTTCACCTTATATATCTCTCTCCTCCGATGACCTTACCCACGTTATTACCTTAGAATAATTTATTCCTCCCTGATATGGAAAGTCTCCAATCTTCGATGCATATTGGGGGTTTTGTAATTGAACCTCCAATATTTTTATTCTCCCCTATGGCTCATTATTTTGATATATTATTGGAACCTTGGAAGTATTGGCATCGTAACTTGATTTTAAAACAAAAAGAAAAACTTCTTATATTAAAAGTTTTGTATAATATATCAGAACATCATGAGGCCTTTATATATCGGAGCACTCGTTTTAAAATTTCCTATATTAATTGATACCTGATACTACAATACTAATAAAGCCTCCTCCTTGATATTAATAAAGTTTCCTCTCCATTATTAATTAAGATTCCCTCTTATACTACATCAAGACTCTTATGAGTTCTCATAGCGACTTGCCACGTGTCCCACCATGTTTTTAATATTAATTATTTTTTAATTAATTAATCTACTTTTTATAATTTTGTAATAATAATTAATAATTAATAATTTAATTTTTATTAGTTTATAATTTAATTAATTTGTAATTCATTTAAAGATTTTTATTAATTTGTATATAATGAAATAATTTCATAATTATAATTAATTAATAATTGTGCAGTTAAATAGGATTAGAATTTTTAATTAAATGTCCAATTTTGGCCTAGGCAAATTTTTTTCCAGAATTCGAGCATTGTTGACACTTCAACTCTGGGAACTTATAAGTTGAGTTCTACTTGGCCAAATGAGGCCCAAAATGGCTCATTAGATAGATAAAATCATAGGGAATATTTTTGAAGTGTTTTAATGGCCATATTTTCTCATTAAATGAGTCTAAAATTTAGAAGAAAATTAAGTTCCGAATTCGTAACAAAAACTAATTTTCTTAGTTTAAATTTTGCATTTTCATTTGCTCAAAGCCTTTGTTGATTGCAGATCCATTCGATTATGTTCTATTTGACCAATAATATTTTTACATGGATTAATAGAAAGCACAAATTTCTTTTTATTTATTTATTTAATTAAAATTTGATTGGATATATTTGTTTTCCAAATTTGATCCTTTTTATTTTGATTTGCATTTTAATTTAATTTTGATTGGTATTTTCCAGGAGAACAATTGAGGAGATTAGGAAGAGAAGATTTGAATCAATGTAATGGCTCTAGAAAGAGAATAAAAGGAATTTTGACCAATGAAAATTGTTGGAGCAAATTTGTTCTTCAACAGCTCTCCTATTTGGAGTTGATTTTTGTAATTATAATAGTGGTTTGTAGAATAGAAAAAGGGCTCCTCTCTTCTACAATTATGTAATTCAGAAAGAACTTTGTAATAGGGGTTTCATGTTGTAGGTAGAGAGGATCAATCTCAAATCTGGGAATTATTTTGATTTGTCTCTTTTCATTTTGAACTGTGCATGAGAGGCAGAGCTTGCACCATTGCAGCTCTTGCTTTTAGCAGCAGAGTTTATGCTTTGGAGAAGATTGTAGGAGATCAGATTTAAAGAATGAAGCAGGAGAACATGTTCAAATAAATTTGTATTAGAAATACTATTATTTTTAATTTGAATTTCATTCTTGATGGCAGAATTATGTTAATTGGATTTATATTGTTCACTACTGTCAATATGAATACATGTCTTACATATTAGCTATCTAATATATTTACCTCATGAATCTGTTGTCAATTGTATATTTTGCTCTGATGTATTAAAACCAGATTTCTAAGTAACTATTTACTCATAAATATGCCATCTAGTTCTAATTTAATTTCCATTGGTATTATGTGAACCACTTCCTAATGTTATTGGTTCATCATTCATTGTTAATAGGGCTTTGAAAAGCATGTTTGCTAATTATAATATTAGTTAATTGAACTACTTCATTAGTTACATATTCATCTTAAGCCAGACATGTTAAAATCCCAATTATGTTAATATTTTTCCCTTGGTAGAAAGAAGGACTAATCCTTCTTTCCATCAAGATAGGCTTAGCATAGTTTTCCTTTTGCTTGCATTATAGAGTAAATTTGCATTTAGATTAAATCTTGCATTTTAGAAGTCCTCTTCTAAAAGAGGCAAAACCATAGTTGTGGTTTGGTTGAGCCTTAAATCATCTTAAGGATTTGCCTCCTTTCCCGTGCATAGTAGGAAGGCTAATTTGATTAATCTTTCTTTGTTGACGAGTTAAAGAGATACTTTAAGCCATCACAGATATAGAGAGAGGGTAACTAGACCCAATTGAACCAGTCGGAACCACCATTCCAAACGAAAAAGGAGCTTATTTAAGTTCCCGACAGGGTGGTCTCCCTTATAATGTTGAATGGTCATTTTGGGCCATCAACACAAGGAAAACACCTATTGCTCATACGTTTGATGACTTTTTTTTTGCCTCGATCCAGCGGATGCATACAAGATATGATTTTTACAGCTCTTATGATGTGTCCTTATGTGCATGCTTCTATACATGTGATTTATTTATGAATTTACCTTATGGATATTATGTTCATGATTTATGTTTCTTGCTAGTGATATATACGTGATACATGCCAGTCTAGGATTTGATTAGCTATGTGCTCAGCTATATGATTATGGTTCCTTAATATATGTGTAAATGAGATATGATCAAAATCACGAGCTAACCTTTGTGCATGCATATATTTCCAAAAAAGGCATGGATCATGAAATTTGAAGGTTTTGTACAAGTGGGACACAAAAAGCTGGGAATCAAGGAATACATGTAGGTGACTAATACCTAGATGGGAGGCATCGGTCAAGAGGCCTATGAAGACAACATTTAGATTGATTGTTGATGGATGAACCTGTACATAATCCATTGGTGAGACATGGTGTGAGGACAGGAGAGTATATGACCCAGGATGATACAACAAGGTTTTGTGACCATCGAGAAGCACCATCAGCGAACTTGTGATAATAGGCTGGCAGATGATCCCTTTGTGACACATGATGAGAGAGAAGTTCTAGAGTGTATCCATGATAAAGTGGTCATCATAAAAATAATTTATGGTGCATACATTTACATTCTAGGGCTACTTGCAATGTTATGGATGGAATTTTTTAAGATAGATCCCATTGATGGGATCTTTGAGGCAAGTCCCATCTGGCTCTAATATGTATGCCCCCTTGAGGAGGAAATGCTTGACACTATATGGGCCCTTCCATAATGTCTTGAATTTCCCTGGTCCTAACGCTTCTTTGGAAACATCGTAACGAAGGACTAACTCCCCCTAGGTAAAGGATCGTGGGGTGACATCCTAGTCAAAAGAGGATTTAGTCTGCTTTTTGTGTCCTTCATTATGTTGGAGAAACTCTCGTCGACATGTTTTAGCTGCACCAACCTTTTCTCTAAAGGTGTGGTGTCGGGGAAACTTTTGATGACCGAGTGTAAGGTAGGGATATCGCATTCGATGGGGAGGACATCTTTGACCCCATAGACTAACTAGAAGGGTGTGAATCCTGTAGACACTTTTACCGTCGTGCAGTATGCCCACAAGGATAAAAATACCATGTGGTGATAATTGGTAAGTAGTTGCTCACCATACGTCGCAACGTTGTTTAAAGGACTTTGTTGATATCTTCTACCTAGCCATTGGACTAAGGGTAGTATGGGGAAGCGAATTCATCAGAGAAACCAAGGTGTTGGGATAAATCTTGAAATATTTCCTTCTCAAAATGTTTGTCTTGATTGGATACCAACTCCTTGGGAACACCAAACCATGTTATGACATGGTTAAAGAAAATTGTGCAGTTGTTTCTACAGTGTTATTATATGTGGCCATGGCCTCTGCCCATTTGGTGAAGCAGTCGACAACAACCATAATGTATTTATGGTTGCCTAGTGATGGCGGGTTGCAGGTCATGAAAAATATGCCCCATTTTCATGAGGAGATAATGACAATGACTGGGTGTAGGGCAGCTGGTGGGGCTCATTCCTTATGAGTGTGTCTTTGGCACCGCTCAAATCCCTTGACTGCCTAAATACAGTCATGGAAAAGGGAGGGCCAGAAATAACTCGCACATTAGTACTTTCTGAGCGGTGGCCATCCCTGAGAGGTGACTGCTACAAGCTCCGTTGTGACAATCATTTAAGACCTTCTCGGCTTGTTCGTGAGTGAGGCATTGGCGAAGGATGGTGTTGATGCCTCGTCGATAGAGGACATCCCCCAGAAGGAGGTAGCGGGGGGGCTTGGTGGCATATATGCCTCTGTTTTTCGCAAGTAAGTGGAGGTTTGAACTTCTGAGTTCGTAGAAAGAGGAGGATGACATTGTACCAGGGATAATCCATTAATACTAAGAACAGATGTTCGTCAGGTTAAGCATCATTAACGAGGGATCCTTGGGTCTTTGTTGGGAGATCAATGATGAAATCAACAAGGATAAGGGCCTTCTTGCTCCTGGGGGAGGAAAATTGAAGATCAAATTCTTACAAAATAATGACCCATCGAGCATATTTGTGGTTCATTATACAACGAGTGAGAAAGTATTTCATAGGGTTGATATTTGCTACTACGGTGGTGGTCCATAAGATTATGTTGACGGTGTTGGACCCGCCAACATTCAGGGGATCACCCTTGTATGAAGTCCCAACTAGACCTCACATCATTTGGTGTGGGAGTCCCATCCGGTATGATGGCCCAGTTGCCATTATCTTAAGGATTTGCCTCAACTATTGCTTGTCAGCATAGGAGAGTGGTTTACTTTGTCTTAGAGAAGTAAGGTTCGTATGCCTAGTGAGTGTAAGTGTCACTTGTGTCAATAGTTTTTTCACTGTAGAGGGAGAGGGTGAGATTTACTACCAAGTCGGTTGGGAGAAGTCCCAACTCTGCTAGGAACACACAACACAACAGGACGTGCACAAATTCCATCAGAGTAGTCCATAGGGATAAGGCAGTCACAACACATAAGGGAAGATAACATGTATAACACTTAGCAGAGTAGTCCATAAGAGTGCAACGGTTGTTACAACAAGTTTTATGTGAAAGGTTTGCCTGATATCCGCGAAGGTAGCCACCACGGGCAAGACAGCATTAACAGCATATACAACACATTTCCATTCATAGATTATGTATTACAGCAAGTGAAATAGTTCAAATGTGAAACACAGGTTAAAGCAACATGCATTACAAGTGTTTAATATTAGTCTTAAAATAGTTACAATACATGTGTGAAAACGTGTTGGCCTGTTAGCAGGCTTCTGAATTAAGAAAAAGTTCCAAGACACATCGTTACACCATACATCACTAACCCCGTGAGCAGGGCTTTGTAGCCACTACTTACTCCTCAAAGAAAAGATCACAGACTCTCTTGACTATGTGGGAGGAGCTGAGGTGAAAGTCCTTTACATGTACAGATGAGGGGGTATTTATAGCCAAGGGTGAAACTGACCCTTGTGGTTGTTCGACTACCCTCGTGATTGTTTGACTTCCATGAATTTTCGAATTTACATGACTCTTTGTACAACAAGTGGGTCTCTTGGACTTCCACATTACATTACATTGATAAACAGTATGGACCACAGTAGAGATGTGGATGACATGACTCATGAAATGACTCGACATGACAGTGTTGGTACATTCGTGATGTTGTTGGTGTGCATGTCAAGTTGCAGTGTTGCTGGGTGATGGATGTCCTCATGGTGTCTCACAGCTTCACCTCCGCATGGCAAAGTGCACAAAGTCTTCGATGGTCACTGGTTCACTTGATGTTGCTTTTTCACATTGCTCCTTGCTTATATGTTGGAAGGCTTAACAGGTTCGTCTATTCGTGAAAGGTGCATGTTTGTTCGTTCGTCCGTTCGTGAGTACATCTTGCATGTTTGCTCATTCGTCTGTCCATGAACACATCTTTGCATGATCGTCCATTCACGAGCACATCTCTTTGCATGCATCAGTTGTTCGTCCGTTGGTGAACGTGTCCTTTTGCATGTGCCCCCCTTCATTCATCTCGTTCGTCATCATGCCATGTTTGTTTGTGTACATGTTCCTGCAGTCACTCATGACAAGATGACATCAAATCCAAAACCTCCTTGTCTACCATGATACATGATCGTTTTGGATGCAGGTGACTGGGAGAGGAAACAAGGTTGCGAGACAGGATGGAGGCTATGGGCACTTCTGATGAAAATTGTGCAAGACTCACTGGATGATGAAGATGGGCAATCCAGATCGATAGTGATTGACCGCGAGGTTTGGCCCAGCTAGAGGAAAAAACTATGTAGTTTTTTGGTGGAAAAATCTGGGCTGCAGGAATGTTGGGCAGGAAATATCCGCGCAGTTTCCAAAATGAGTGGGCAGTGGGGCTTGGCAACAAAAACTGCTCAACTTTTTAGAGGAACAAGCTGGGTTGCAGGGAGGCTTGGAAAACAAGAATTGTGCAATTTTTTGGAGGAACTGGCCAAGAGCTTGGCAGCTAAAACTGCACAATTCCTGGAGGGAATTGGCAACTGGCTGCTAGGTCACTAGCAGCAGCAATTGCGCAATTCCTGAGGGAAACTTGCAGTGAGTTGTAAGGATCTTGGCAGTAGAAACTGTGCAATTCCTGGAGGGAACTTGTAGTCTATTACTGGCGAGAGAAATTGTACTGACGCTGGGAGGCCAGCCTACTGATCATCTCTGCACAATTTCTGAGCTGAGCGGACTACTGGGTAGTAGAGTGCTTGCTCATGAAAACTGCGCAATTTTCTGGATCAGTAGCGAGTCGACTGTGGGGAGGGTTGGTTGGAAAAATTGCACAATTTCCTGAGAGAGACAGGGATGGGCACTAGGTGTCTGTCCGACCTGTCTACGCAATTTTCTCAATCAGCAGAGCGGGCAATGCTTGCAGTGTTTGTGCAATTTTTCAGGGGAGTCAATCCTGGGGTGGCTGCCAAGTCAAACTTTCCAGTTGACCAGCATGGAGACATTGATTTTCTTACAGGCATCACAGCTTGAAATGACTTGCTTGTTTCTCCTGCACAGTTCTGGGTGACAATCGATCAAGTCAATGGTGGGGTGATGGTCTGGTTGTCAAAGGGGAGTCTGGTCGTCAGAACTTCAGCAAAATGACAAAGTGTGTGAACGAGTGAAATATGCATATGTGATCTTGCAACACACACTAGCATGACTCTGGGACAAGACGACTCAAACCATCCAAACACATATGTACAACATGACTGACCGATGGTGTAGGCGACAAGCGTGAAACTTGTGATTGATCGTTCGTTGACCCTGACGATGCTTGCGTGACAGTGAATGTGACTCCATGTGTGAGTGTGGCATATGTTTTCATAACGGACACAACGACTACATATGAAGTGAAGACTTTGAGCATAACCAGAACATGGTCGCAAACATGAATTTTACATCAACATGTAAGAATTAGTGAAATGAACAAGCAAGGCAAATGTGAAGACTCACACGAGCTCATGGAGTGAACCCAAGTGTGTGCATCCATCAAGTGAAACTCTCAAGGGAGGCTCCGAAATTAGGTGCAGGCCAAAATTTTGGAGGGTGGTTGTAGCCGCTACAACAAATTATTTAATGTCGAATTTTATGTATGGAGTGTACGAGGGCTAAGGTTGTCCTTTCGGTTGGCTCAGACTTTAACACAGGGCCGAAGAGGTTCTTGCTAACGTAATAAATTAGGTTATCTCTATTATTGGGTCCTTCTTGGACCAATACCCCAATGATTGCTACATCAGATGCTGAGAGGTATAGGGTATAGTCTTTGTTGTGGTTGAGAGGGCTAATAAAATGTGCCTAATATAATGCATCTTTTAGGGCTTCAAATGCGTTTTGTGCCCCCGGATCATAGTGGAAAGGAATATCCTAACGAAGCAGGTGCAAGAAGCCTTGTGCACAAGTAGCATAGCAGGGAGAAAAGCGACGTAAGAATTTGGCCTTATCTACAATCTTTGGAAATTCTTTAAAAAAATTGGAGGTGATATTTCCTTGATGGTTTAGACTTTGAGAGGGTCGAATCTAATACCTTGCTGGGAAACAATGAATCCCAGTAGTCGTCTTATGTTGACGCAGAAGACATACTTGAGAGGGTTCAAGTGTATGTTATATTTTGGACATTTTTGAAAAACCAGGCGAAGGTCCTCCAAATGGTCATCCTTCTTTTTGGATCATACAGTAAGGTCATCCAAATACGCGAGAATGAGATGAGCCAGATCATGGAAGATATAATTCATGGCTCACTGGAAGGTGGAACTAGCATTTTTAAGGCCAAAGGGCATCACTCGGTATGAAAATTTGCCCCATGGGGTTGTGAAGCTTGTTTTATACTATTCCGTGTGGCGAATATGAATCTGATTATACCCAGAGAACTCGTCCATGAATGATAGGGCTTCATGATCTTCACAAGCGTCAATGAATGGTGTAGGATAATTGTCCTTGGGACATGCTCATTTTAGATCTCGAAAATCGGTACAAACACGAATAGTTCCCTATTTTTTCATGAAGGGTATAGGGTTAGAAACCCAAGAAGTGTAAGAGATAGGATAGATGAAACTAGCTTTGTGGAGTTTATCAAATTCCTGCTTAATCACTTGTGCCTTAGATGGATGTAGTTGACATTGTTTTTGCCTAATAGGGTGGGTGTCAGGCCAAGTCTCAATATGGCGTTAAAAAATGGTGGGACTAATACCTGGTATCTCAGAGTAATCCCATGCAAAGATATCCCTATATTCTTGGAACAGGGCAGTGTATGAGGACACCACTTCTTGAAAGAAAGCTTCCCCCAGTGAGATCTCTTCATCTATGCCAAGTTTGTTTGAAATATTTACCTTAATGCTAGGTGAAATATTTTACATGTTCCCTTCCTCGAATAAATTTGGTGCCGAGTTGGGATTCTTAAACCAATCTACCTATCTTAGAGGCAAGAAATATTTTAATTCTATGGCGTAAATATTGTGGCTTGGTGCGTCAGTAGGTACAAATGTTTTTTTCAGGTAGAAAGAACAAACAATGGTGCATGGCGTCCATGGAAATTCAAGTTCCATCATGGCCTATAGAATATCTTCCTCTGAGTGAAAAAGATTATCTAATGTTGAATTGGGTTGCATGAGGTTGTGAGGTGGATTTCAGGCCTAGATGTGCTGGTAGAAAAGTAAGAATATGGTTCGATGGTTGTGTTGTGGCCACCAACAACCCCCCTTCTTATTTAGCACTATTACTAATACTAAATAAGTGGGGACCATTAGTCAACAAAATTTTAAAAATGAATTAGTGCTTGTATTTCCTTTTTTTTAATAAAACTTACCATCATAAACTTAGGAAAATACCTTTGAAAAATCTAAAAATCCTAAGTTTCATGATGAGGAAACATAAAATCACTCCTTAAGAAATATCGCATCGTGGAAAGGATAATAGGACACCTACTTACTAGTCAAACTTTAAGATTGTGAGATCGCGATGCGAGATTACATACTGAAAAACAAATATCGCATCGCATGCTTTAAAACGCACTTACATTGGAAAATCACAGAAAACGCCGATATGCGATGGCGCATATCGCAAAATCGCACCTCGCAAGAAATACATTAACACGAAATGGGCACATACTACGATTATGCGATATTGCGACCATGCGATATTGCGATACAGCGGCAAAGCAATCTTACGAAAGAATAACAGAGTGATATTGCGATATTGCAATCTTGTGATAATGCGATACAACGATCTGCGATATTGTGAAGCAAATCGCTCCATCGCTCCATCGCAAAATCTTTCGGCTCACTATTCGAGAAAGCTTTTGCCCATAAAACGAGACCTGGTTATGTGCTTTAATGCTAATTAATGAGTTAGTTTCCAGTTGTTAACAAAATATGGTTTTGTGTTTATCGAAGAGCCAGTTCACGTAAGGTGATATACTTTTGCATGTCTTCGGCATTTAAAGCTTTCCCGTCATTGTTCCTTATTATCACTCTCACCTCACTTGTAAACTGCAGGAACAAAGAACAAAGAACTATACAAAGCAATATACAGGAAACTACGGGGAAGAAAGGCAAGGCTCTGATGTCTGAAGATAAAGAAAAGGCACCCTTGTACACAGACACCGCCTGTAACAGAGGAGTGGGTATTACCACTTGGGAAGGCATGTATAATCTACTTGAGGAATAGAATCCCAAGGTAATGGACTTTACGGCTACTGTGGGCTCACAAAGTTCTTTTGAGGCATCAGTTGCAGATTTAGCCTGCTCGTTCTTGCACCGGATACCAAAATTCTCCCTACACAGATATGATTAAATGGGCACTGGATAGCGCTAACATTAAAAACAGACAACTCAAAACTCAAGGTCAAGAAATTACGAGATCATTATTTTCACAAAATGTGAGCTTTACATCCGCTAAAAGAAAACACGCAAGAGGCAAAAATCGCACCAAGGAAGCCCAGATTAAGAAACGGAGGCAGTTTCCGATTAGCGCCTGGCGCTAATCGCGCATCGTTGGGCGAAACTTCTTGAAAGGGAAAGCCTCTAATTGCTCAGTCTCCTATAAGCCCAGAAATTTGTGGGAGAAACACTGAAGATAAAAGGTAAAACGTGAATCTGAAAATCAGTGGTAATGGTCAAAAATATCCTCAAAGTAGTATGTGTACTGTTGGAAATAATACTGAGAGGGGGGGTGAATCAGTATTATCAAGGTAATTATTCCTTTTTCAAAACAACTTATATACGTTACTTCAGATTAATTAACCTATGTATATACGCGATTATGCAGAAGGAAACCCGCGTATACAAAGCAAGCTTTTACTTTACTTAATCTTTTTGATGATGATTGTTAATCTGTGATGCATAATCAAATAGCAGTAACCAGAGACAGTAAAACAGAGCAGAGAAACAGTCACACACAAGAACACAAGATATAAGGTGGAAACCCAATGTGGGTGAAGACCACCTGCTGCAATTCGTCTCTATCTTCTTTTCAATTAGAAACTTCTTTTTACAATATACTGGTGCAGTCTTTTTACCAGTACGCAGGCTGCAACTTGCAGAGAGCTACAACTCTCTCTCGTTTTCCAGCTTCTCCTGGAAGGGAGCTACAACCCCCTTAGCTCTTGCACTAGCCAAGATACTAGTACGTAGGTGCTAGCCTACAGAAGGCTACAACCTTCTCTTTCTTCCAGGGACCGTGTTTCATCAATTTTCAGACTGGATCCATGAACATCAAACAATCATCAAGAAATTCTTCATCAACCAAACTCCTTTTCACCAACTAGATCTGAAATCAAGTAGATACTTCTCTGCCAGCTGTACCCAAAACACAGTACCAAAAACCACACAACAGAACCCAGACACAGCAACAACAAGCAGAAACAGCTGGATCACAACTTAAAGCATATATGCTATTTCAACAGTCTGTAACTTGTGTGCATATGCATCTGCGTATGGAACAACATGCGTATACGCGCCTTCACTTCACTTAAACTGCGTGTATACGCGCCTTTTCTTCACTGAGCCTGCGTACAGATCTATAAAGGACAACACACTCTTCCAGATATTCAATCGCTAATTAACCCAGATTTTCAGACTTATAGATCAAGCAAGCGCCACATCTAGCAGATCAAAATCATACAAAGATACTATCATTTAGGCTTAAAGATTATGACCCATGAATAGACCTTATCCTTCCTTTTGCGCTAAGGTTCCTCCTTCCTTCAGATCCAGATCTGCATCACCACCCAATATACCAGCTCTAGCACTTTATCGGATCTTCAATAATAATTCAGATGATCATTTGTCACAAGATCTCCTTCCTCTTTTATAGCCTTAGGCCTTTCCCCAATACCATGGTCCAAAGCCATAACATTTCAATACCATGAACCCAAAACTAGGGATCAACACATCTGACGAGACGCTATGGTCCAAAACATAGGTTCAAGTTCCAAGATCTAACTTCCATGGACCAAAAGAGTGATCCCCAACATATACGCACTTTTGGAATGTATAACCCGCGTGTATACGCGCCTTCGCCTAGATGAACCTGCGTATATGTCTTTTTCTACTTTCTGAGTGCCTGAACTGAGATCTGATACTAAAGAAGGTTGCCATCAAGGACAACACCTGTGCCATAGCTCCAAACCTGTGCCATAATGCGAACATGTACAGGCACAACACTTACAAGCAGGCTGGAGACAGAAGGCTCAAGAAAAGGCAGAATTAATCAAAATATTAACTAAGTTGAATTGGGATTCTTACTGGACATACTTAGTAAAACTACACAGCCAGTATATGACTCTCAAAAGCCTCATCAATTCTGCCGAAAAGATGGCACCAGCTCTCGCTGATTCCATTTTTGCAGCACAGTTAAAGGTTGAAGTTAGCCAACCGACTCTTCTCAAGCAAATGTTGAATGCTTGCGATGTTAAGGAGCAGATACATAAATAGTTAGATGTTAGTTTTAGATTTAATATTAGAAATAGTTTTTGCTTTATTTTTGCCTAGAAAAAGGACGGTCATTTAAACCGTATCCTATATTTTTGTAATAAGTTATTTTTAGATGTAGTTAGTAGTATTTAAACCCATATCATGCATTTAGAGAAGGGTCTAGAAATTTATCAAAAACTTGTCCTCAGAACATGCACTTTTGTACCCTCCGAGGAGGTTTTCATGAATGAATGGAACAGGATTTATTGATTTTTGCATTTAATATCTGCTACTGATGTTGCACTTCTGTACTCTTAGTGGATGTTGGATTAAGAAGAGATAAATCGTTATCGCTTGAAGCTCATGAGTAGAACTAGTTATAAATGGTACTTCTATCTCTTAACTATTTCTATCTTTTGTGTTAAAGTGATATTCAAGTTCAATTGTTTATATATTAATGCGTGAATGCCTGAGTTATCATTTGGCACTTTTGTACGGTGATAGCTATTTATTTATGCTTAATGTATGAGTAGCTTATTGTGAGATATGTTTTTCACAACTATTTCATCTGACTTTTTATACGAAGTGGTTCATCTATATTGAATTATTTTCTCATAACAGTCGAATGATCTTTATTACCGATTGTTATTTGAAATCATTTTAGATCCCATAGCAGAAAGATCACACCCCGGTTTAGTATAGACTTAGATATTTTTGTTTATTAGAATACAATTGCATGTCATTAGATTAAAGTTAGTATTAGAGCATCTTAATTAGGAATTGTTAGATAAGAAATATCAAATTCTACACACACACACACACTCATAAATTGGGAAACTGGTCCCATATCCCCAGTCGGACCCACCATACCAAACGGAAAAGGCGTTGCCAACCAAGGTCCGAACCGGGTGGGTATCCCCCCTGTTGTAGACCCGATTTTCGGGGCTTCAACATATTTGGCACTAGAAGGAGGGCCTCGAACTATGAATGGCAAGTAAGTCCAAATATAAATACCATTCTCAGAGTAAATCACCCTCACCATCTCCCCTGACTTCTCCATTGCATTTAAAATCTTTAAATCCACAGCCAGAAGTCGTAGGATCGACAGTCACTGCTACAAACCCTGACATTTGAGAACAATCTGCTATTGAACCTCCTGAAGTTGAATCTTTGATTCACAAACTTCAACGATTTTCTATATCTCCTCCAAGATCTGATAAATCTCAAGGCAGCGTGACTTCGCAATATAACCCTGCTCATCCTCTGACCAAATTAAAGAGCGAAAATTTTGGTGTTCAGCCAACTGAGTTACCTCTACCCACTAGGAAGAGAGCAAGGAAATCACCTAAAGGGTCCAATAGCAAGGCTCTTTCATCATCATCATCCATCTCAAATTCCTCACCGCGAAGTCAACCATCCACTCCTCCACTTCAGATCATTGTCCACCAGTCTACTAGTACTTCTACATCTCCTTCTCAATCAACTGGAGTCATAATATCCTCATCTTCTCAACCTCAGGGATCATCTTCTGCACTTCCCTCCGTTAGTGGATCAGCGATGACCCAATCTCCATGGAACAACCCAGGGGCAGCCTTAATGCCTGCGCCTTTGAGTCAGCTACCACCCCATCCTGAAAAATGGCTGCCTAGGTTTAATCCTGAAGAAGGCATGCTAGCGGAAGAGCATATTAATAACTTTATGCTATCCATAAATCTTAATGGAGTTACTACCAAAGATGCTGTTGTTCGACTTTTTCCTTATACTCTTCAGGGAACAGTCAGATCATGGTATTTTTCATTACCATCTGGCTCTATCACTAGTTGGGATATCTTCCAAGAACAATTCCTCATTAAATTTGGTGATGATAGGTCTACAGCGACGTTTATCAGTGACCTGTCAAACCTTAGGGCCGAGTCAAAAGAACCTATCAAAGATTTCAATTCACGTTTCAATAAACTATTAAACAAAATTCCTACTTCTTCCAAGCCCAACGAAGAAGTGAGAAGTGAATGGTACATCACTGCTTTACCATCAAACATAGCAATCTTCATGGACAGGGCTAACAAGACAACTTTAGCCGAAAATATGAAAGAAGCAATAGCTGTAGAGAAGCGTATCATAGCCCTTGAAAAGAAAACCGTGATGGAAGAGCGGAAATCCAAGAAACCCTCCATGCAGCAGTGGTGTCAATCCCATCCAACGAGATGGCATCCACATCAAGTGTCTTCTCAAGTTGCCTCACCCACAATCGAAGATTGTAGTAGACGTAGACCATGTTATTAAATCGTTGGGACTCCAACCTGTACAAAGGTCATGAAATAATAATTAATAATTATAAAAAAAAATATTGTTTAATGAATTCAAAAATTTATTTCGAAATTTGCGATATTTTAAATGTTTAAGTGTTAACCTATTGCGCTTCTTATTGTGTATTTTTTCAAATACACTCCAGTTGCGCTCACATCCTGAGGAGCTACATGTTACTTTCAAAGAAGATCCCAAGAAAAAACAATCGAAAGATCCATTGATTTAGAAGGATTACAAAACGTTTTGAAGACCATGTCTAACGAGATGGTCGACATTAAGAAACAAGTGGCATAAACTTCTTCAAAAAATCCGTATAGACCTTTTAAAAGAAACCCTTCGACTTATTCAAAGCCCCCCAATGCTATTACGAGCGTTGAATCCGAAGAAGAAGAAGAGGGAATCGCTACTGAAGGGCAAACCAATGAAGAAGAAGTTGTAGAGTTACAAGGAATGTGGGATTTCATCCTCCCACAAGAAGAAGATCAAGAAGCATCCCCGGTTAGTACACGAAGTAGAAATCAGCTTGATCCTCCTCAAACTACCCCTAAGCCAAAGAGAGCAAGCTCGGCGACGAAGGATAAAGTCACAACCAAGAAAACGACACCCAAAGCGACTCAAACCAGCCCAGTCCAAACAGATTCATCTACTCCATCTAAAACGCTGATCGTTTCAGATGAAATGGAGTACAATATTATAGAAGATATGAAAAAGATTAGGGCCAACATCACTCTTTACGAATTGAGCAAGTTAAAACACCAACAAAAAGATACTTTTGAGATAATTACATGCTGTCCTAGTTGCACCTTTTCCTGCCGCTGTAATTTCTCAAGCTTCCCACGATATGGGAAGACCTCCGACTAATGTGATCAACAAAGTTGATCCAAACGACATCGCGTTAATTGGAGGAAGGTCAAGATCTCATACTCCCCTGTTTCTTCTTACTTATGAAATATTTAATAAAAATGTGCATAATTGCTTAGTGGATTCGGGAGCTTCATCGAATATTTTACCAAAATCAATATGTACAAAGATTGAACGTTCAACCGCAAAAATCTGTTGTGCGCATAGTCTAGCTAGATCGATCGCAAGTCGAAGTGATTGGCGAATTAAATCAGGTTACCATAAGGTTGTCATCCAACCCAAAGGTATGTCAAGTTATCGACATTTTAGTTGTTGATATTCTAGAATTTTATGGCTTAATTCTTAGCAGAGATTGGTCAGAAAAACTTCATGGATACTTCGCAACTGACTGGTTGCACATGTGGCTGCCTTACAATGGTAAACCTAATCAAAAATAAGTTGAACGAGAGACATCAGAAATACATAGTAACAGAGCTAGAGGGGGAAAATGAACCGGTGGCATATAACAATAGTATTATTGGCAATTACTCAGTAGGTTCTTTCCAAGGGAATTTTAATGCTCATACGTCACCTTATTTAGAACATTCTGTTTTATCCCAAGTTGAAAATTTTTCTCAAACAGATAGTTCTAAATGTATTAATTTTTTAGATAGTCCTGTAAATAAATATTTATTTTGGAAATTGTTTTTTGATGGTTCTAAATCTAACGAAGGAGCAGGAGCAGGATGCGTGCTAGTTAGTCCAGAAGGAGATAAAACTATGTTAACTTGCAGACTCGAATTTGATTGCACCAACAATACTGCAGAATATGAGGCTTTAGTCCAAGGGTTGTACAAAGCAATCGGATTAGACGTCAAATTCCTTCAAGTTTTCGAAGATTCTGAAATTGCAGTCAGACAGGTACTTAATATTATACATTGTTTATCAGGTCATCTAAAACATTATCAATCTTTAGTTCAAGATCTGACTGAAAACTTTATAGCATTTAATATTTCATCAATTCCCAGACTCCAGAATGCAAGTGCAGACCTTTTAGCTAACGTAGCTTCCAAACTTATCCCTTTAGAAGATTTTAGCCCTGATAGATTCTCAATATAATTAATCTTTAGACCTTCTATTCCTGATAACATTACAAATTGGAGAATTTTCAACGACGATCCTGACATCGTGAGTTTTCTCACATCTGAAGGATCCTATACCAATCAAATAATTGACGAAGACCAACATGACCGACAATTGCAACACGATAGCACTAACAATGCTATACCTAAGTCGGTAGTCAAAGTAGAAGACCTTTATGATTTGAAAGATCAGTTTAAAATATCTACCAATTCGAAACTCCAAAGTTCAACTCTGAACTACGAAATAGTAAATCTAGGAACTGATACCAAACCGCAGCATATCAACCTAGGCCTTGGCCTAGCTCCTGAAGAAAAATTAGCATATATTCATCTTTTGAGACAATATAAAAATGTTTTTGCTTGGAACTACGATGAACTTAAAACATATGCACCTCCATCATCCAACATATTATTCCAATGATAGACGATGAAAAACCAGTCCAACAAAAGTTGATAAAAATCCATCCCAATCTAGAAAACCAAATCAAATCTGAACTCAACAAGCTATTGAAAGCCAAAATAATCTTTCCCGTTCGACATTCCAAATGGGTCTCGAATATGGTTCCCGTTAGAAAGAAAAACGGAGATATTAGAATCTGTATTGACTTTCGAAATCTTAATAAAGCTTGCCAAAATGATAATTTTCCTTTGCCTCCTATGGAACAAATATTGGAGGCAGTCGCGGGCTAAGAATTAATGTCCTTCTTGGATGGATTTTCAAGATACAATCAAGTGTTGGTACATCCTGATGATCAATTAAAAACCACATTCAGAACCAAATGGGGCACCTACGCATATCAAAAAATGCCTTTTGGCCTGATCAATGCTGGTGCCACATTTCAGAGAGCCATGGACATCACATTCAAAGGTTTAGTTAATAAATCTGTGGTAATCTATTTGGACGATATAACTATCTATTCCAAGAAATGAAGCAACCATCTTAGAGATTTAAAACAAATCTTCCAACGTTTTCTGAAGTATGGAATTTCACTTAACCCGAAAAAGTCCTTTTTTGCATTAAATGAAAGAAAACTTCTAGGATTCATAGTGTCAAAATATGGAATTCACATTGATCCTGACAGAATCAAGGAGATTTCCGAAATATCCCTACCTCACAACAAAAAAGCCATGCAATCTTTCCTTGGTCAGATAAACTTTGTAAAGAGATTTATTCCAGATTTTTCAAGAATCGTGTCTCCTTTACAAGCAATGATTAAAAAGAACTCAATCTTCAAATGGGGCCAAGACGAATATGAGGCATTCAATCTGATCAAACAAGCAATTGTGAATGCTCCATCTTTAGCAACTCCAAATTTTTCAGAGCCTTTTATTTTATATATATTTGCATCTGACAGATCATACGTGGTGATACTCACTCAAGCAAATCAAGATAAGGCAGAAGCCCCGATTGCTTTCTTCAGTTCAAATTTACGGGGGGCTGAATTTAATTATTCAGATGTGGAGAAACAAGCTTATGTTGTTTTTAAAGCAATCAAATATTTCAGACCCTTTTTACTCAAAACCCATACAAAAATCATTGTACTGTTTCCAGCGGTAAGAAATCTTTTAGTGCAAAAACATGTGGGTGAGAAAAGAACCAATTGGGTTACTGCCTTACAGGAATATGATGTGGAAATCAAACCAGCAAGTATTGTAAAAGGTCAAGGCTTTTGCAAAATGCTGGCCGGAGCATTGCTTCTGTCTGAAATTCCATCTGCAGAGATACAAATGTGCAAGGTAAGCCTAAACAATAATGAATCATTAAATGTCGATATCATTTATTATCTAAAGAATGGATATGCTCCTTCACACCTCGATCATACCAAGAAAAGAGCTCTAAGGTTGAAAGCCAAATAATATCAGTTCCTGAACAATGTCCTTTTTAGAATAAATTATGATTCTGTTCTCCTTAGATGTCTTGAGGAATCTGAAGCTAAAAAAGTTTTGCAGGAACTCCACGATGGGCCAGCAGGCGAACACTATGTTGGAGATGCTACTGCACATAAAATCTAACGCGCAGGCTATTACTGCCCCACATTATTCAAAGACTCACACAATTACGTGAGGAAGTGTCAAGTCTACCAAACCGCTACTGGGAGGCAAAAGAAACCATCCTTGCCACTACAGCCAGTCAACATTGAACAACCTTTTGATCAGTGGGGATTGGACATAATAGGTGAGATCGTTCCTCACTCTTCTAAACAGCATAGATATATCCTTACAGCAACATATTACTTTACTAAATGGGTAGAAGAAATTTCTCTCAAGACGGCTAATTCTGAACATATCATTGAGTTCATAGATCAATTTATAATCACCAGGTTCGGACTGCCTTCCACTTTAATGTTTGAAAATGCATCATACTTTTCTGGAAACGCAATGACTGAATTTACACTTAAAAGAGGTTTCAAACTTAAATATTCTGCCAATTACTACCCATAGGGTAATGGGCTAGCTGAATCTACAAATAAGAACCTAATCAGGATTATCAAATGAACAGTTGACCAAAATCATAAAAATTGGCATAAGTCTTTAATATATGCTTTATGGGCAGATCGAATAACGCAAAAAGCCTCCATCGGCACTTCTCCATTCAATTTAGTTTATGGAAAAGAAGTGGTTCTTCCGACTCATTTAGCAATTCCCTCGCTGTCTTTAGTTCAATATATTGATGAAGTACCAACTTCCTCCTTACAGCTAAGGCAAACGGAAATAATTAAGTTAGAAGAACAACGAGAATAGGCCAAAAGAACTCATGTTCATCACCAAGCATTAGTGAAATCCTCTTTTGATTTAAACATGATGACCAGAAAAGATTTTCAGATAGGAGATCTAGTTTTAAAATGGGACAAGGCCCATGAGGAAAACGGGAAACATACAAAATTTCAACGAATGTGGCTTGGCCCTTTCCAAATCATAGAAGTCATAGGTCCATCCACTTTTATGTTGCAAGATTTAACAGGAAAAAGAGATTCTCTACCTGTTAACGGACAGATCCTTAAGAAATATTTTCCTTAGAAGATCATTCTTCTATTTTGTAAATTAGTTTTTATTTTCATAAATAAAACCGATTGTGAATGGTTATGTTAGGCATTTACGAAAAAGACACCAATTCTCTTTCAGATTTTGATTTTTCGCTTGTACAAATAGCAAATCTTTTAGAAAATTGATCTTTATTATTGAAAGATACAGTTAAAGACTCTAGCCTAGAAATGATACTAGTTTCAACTATAAATAATTTGATGAAAACCACCTTTAGTGAGAAATTGTTTTATATCAGTGCAATGAAAGGTATCAATAACAAAACAAAGATTCTCTGTAGAAAAGCTCTTTCCAAAAAACTCTACTATTGTCATCCAGAGCTATCTTAAGGAAACAATGACTTCCTCCCTACTTAGGAAATTACAACTTTCAGAGAAACAATCCAAGAATACACTTTATCTTAAAGAGTAAGAGGTCTCATCATGATCCGACTTATCAAAATCACAGATATTATAACTTGTTGACTTTGCCAATACTACATAACACAACAGGGCAATGACTCAAGATTGTTGCAATTGAAAGGCAAGGGGTCTCATCACGAGCCAGCTTGTTCATCAAAGTTATAAATCAAGTGAATGACTGTGTCATAAAATTGGCTATCAAACCAAGACATTGTTGTTTAAGGGTAAAAAAGAAAATGAAAGCAATAAGTGTAAATATGGATTCCTCTTTGAAAATTGTATGTTTCTCTAAGTAGGATACAGGATCATTGCTAGGTAACAGGTAATCCTATCGAGGTTATGAACGCCTGCTGACAGCAGAGGCTCTACCTACGACAAATGAGCATATTTTAAACTGATTTACAGAGAAGGCTTTGTTTTATCTTTATAAACCAAGTAATGACTGATGTGGATACAAGGACTAGCTTGAGGGAGCAAATAATCAAAGTTGAAAATAGAAGAAACAAAATATCATTGACAGGTTAAAGCATAATGTACTTTATCTTTCTATAATAAAGTTTAACTTTCTGGAAAATTTTATGTTTTGGAAGTTTAGAAAATTCAAAAGAAAGACAGAGATAACTGGTTCTTCCAAGTGAATGGCCAACTGTTGTGGCCACCAACAACCCCCCTTCTTATTTAGTACTATTACTAATACTAAATAAGTGGGGACCCTTAGTCAACAAAATTTAAAAAATGAATTAGTGCTTGTATTTCCTTTTTTTCAATAAAACTTACCATCATAAACTTAGGAAAATACCTTTGAAAAATCTAAAAAGCCTAAGTTTCATGATGAGGAAAGATAAAATCACTCCTTAAGAAATATCGCATCGCGGAAAGGATAATAGGACGCCTCCTTACTAGTCAAACTTTAAGATTGTGAGATCGTGATGCGAGATTACATACTGAAAAACAAATATCGCATCGCATGCTTTAAAACACACTTACGCTGGAAAATCACAAAAAACGCCGATATGTGATGGCGCATATCGCAAAATTGCACCTCGCAAGAAATACATTAACACGAAATGGGCACATACTACGATTATTCGATATTGCGACCATGTGATATTGCGATAGAGCGGCAAAGTGATCTTACGAAAGAATAACATAGTGATATTGCGATAATGCGATCTTGCGATAATGCGATACAGCGCTCTGCGATATTGCAAAGAAAAACGCAAAATCGCTCCATCGCAAAATCTTTCGGCTCACTATTCGAAAAAGATTTTTTCCCTAAAACGAAACTTGGTTATGCGCTTTAATGCTAATTAATGAGTTAGTTGCCAGTTGTTAATAAAATATGGTTTTGTGTTTATCGAAGAGCCAGTTCACGTAAGGTGATATACTTTTGCATGTCTTCGGCATTTAAAGCTTTCCCGTCACTGTTCCTTATTATTACTCTCACCTCACTTGTAAACTGCAGGAACGGAGAACAAAGAACTATACAAAGCAATACACAGGAAACTATGGGGAAGAAAGGCAAGGCTCCGATGTCTGAAGATAAAGAAATGGCGCCCTTGTACACAGACACCGCCTATAATAGAGGAGTGGGTATTACCACTTGGGAAGGCATGTATAATCTACTTGAGGAAGAGAATCCCAAGGTAATGGACTTTACGGCTACTGCGGGCTCACAGAGTTCTTCTGAGGCATCAGTTGCAGATTTAGCATGTTTGTTCTTGGACCGGATAGCGGCGAAACCCAAAATTCTCCCCTACACAGATATGATTAAATGGGTACTGGACAGCGCTGACATTAAAAACAGACAACTCAAAACTCAGGGTCAAGAACTTATGGGATCATTATTTTCACAAAATGTGAGCTTTACATCCGCTAAAAGAAAACATGCAAGAGGCGAAAATCTGACCAAGGAAGCCCGGACTAAGAAACAGAGGCAGTTTCCGATTAGCGCTTAGCGCTAATTACGCATCGATGGGTGAAATTTCTTAAAAGGGAAAGCCTCTAATTACTCAGTCTCCTATAACGCCAGAAATTTGTGGGAGAAACCCTGAAGGTAAAAAGTAAAACTTGAATCCGAAAATCAGTGGTAATGGTCAGAGATATCCTCAAAGTAGTATGTGTACAGGTACAGCACTTACAAGCAGGATGGAGACAGAAGGCTCAAGAAAAGGCAGAATTAATCAAAAGATTAACTAAGTTGAATTGGGATTCTTACTGGACATACTTAGTAAAACTACACAGCCAGTATATGACTCTCAAAAGCCTCATCAATTTTGCCGAAAAGATGGCACTAGCTCTCGCTGATTCCATTTTTGCAGCACAGTTAAAGGCTGAAGTTGGCCAACCGACTCTTCTCAAGCAAATGCTGAATGCTTGTGATGTTAAGGAGTAGATACAGAAATAGTTAAATGTTAGTTTTAGATTTAATATTAGAAATAGTTTTTGCTTTATTTTTTCCTAGAAAAAGGACGGTCATTTAAACCGTATCCTATATTTTTGTAATAAGTTATTTTTAGATGTAGTTATTAGTATTTAAACCCATATCATGCATTTAGAGAAGGGTCTAGAAATTTATCAAAAACTTGTCCTCAGAGCATGCACTTTTGTACCCTCCGAGGAGGTTTTGATGAATGAATGGAACAAGATTTATTGATTTTTGCATTTAATATCTGCTACTGATGTTGCACTTTTGTACTCTTAGTGGATGTTGGATTAAGAAGAAATAAATCGTTATCGCTTGAAGCTCATGAGTAGAACTAGTTATAAATGGTACTTCTATCTCTTAACTATTTCTATCTTTTGTGTTAAAGTGATATTCAAGTTCAGTTGTTTATATATTAATGCGTGAATGCCTGAGTTATCATTTGGCACTTTTGTACGGTGATAGCTATTTATTTATGCTTAATGTATGAGTAGCTTATTGTGTGATATGTTTTTCACAACTGTTTCTTCTAACTTTTTATACGAATTGGTTCATATATATTGAATTCTTTTCTCATAACAGTTGAATGATATTTATTACCGATTGTTATTTGAAATCATTTTAGATCGCATAGCAAAAATATCACACCCCGGGTTAGTATAGACTTAGATATTTCTGTTTATTAGAATACAATTGCATGTCATTAGATTAAAGTTAGTATTAGAGCATCTTAATTAGGAATTGTCCGGACCGGGTGGGTATCCCCCTTGTTGTAGACCCGATTTTCGGGGCTTCAACAGATTGATTTTGTAGAACCTAGCGAAGTTGACAATGTGCAGATAGGATGAGTCTACACCATCGGTGGTGGTTTCACCAATGTGATGGATTCAACAATCTTGACACCAAAAAATGATGATCAGACAGAACGAATCATGGCTCCTACAGATGAGGAAATGAATCGTATGTGATGTTTTGTGTCATCAGCATTAGGTGGTGGTAGGATTTATGTAATGGTGGGTTGATAATGAGTGGCAGGAAGTTATTTCAACCTCGTTGGCATGCGAGGGGCAAAATTGTCTTCCTCAATATGTGGTTGATGTTGGATCCTAAGTTGTTTAAATGTTTGTAACATATGACATGTCTTAGAAGTATGAGAGTTACTAGTGCAAATACTGCACATAGAACTAGTGGTAATACAATAAATGGTGTGGGTGACAATATTGTCCATAGTGTGAGATTATGACGCCTGGTTGGTGTCATGCGGTGGGGAATTCTTGGGTGTCGACAAGATATGGATCTTAGAATTAGCATGAGGTGTGTCCCTAATGTGAGTTTGTCTCAACGTTTCTCTCACTTCTTGAAAACATGGATGATACTGACAATTCTGTGTATGGTGTGCTTGAGAGAAGACGTGACACTGATGGTGTGAGTGTCCAGCACGGTTAGGTTGCGGAATATGGACCAACAAGTGAAAGAAAACTTGAATCATGCCCAATTCCTGACATTGATTTACCAGGTGGTTGGGTATATCGAATAGGGTGCAAGTGTGGGATGATTCGACAATGTGACCTGAGGTCATTTTGTCTTTCTTCTAAATCCTGACTGAGGGTGGTGGGGCTTGACACATTGATGGGTGCCTAACTTTGTCTCAAGCGGTGTTTTTTTCTCGAATACACTCAAGATGGACCTAAATCTGTCATCCCCCACTAGTGTGGTGTTATCCTGGGATTGGATATCTAGTTCGACTAAATCTGAGTTCTCAGTGATGAATCGACACATGAAATCCAATGTTTTGTGAAAATGGGGAAGGTGTGGGAAACACCAAGTATGATGGTTTCATACATAAATGTGGCAACTGTGACACCTGCATCTGGGTCTGTAGCTCAGGTTGATGTGTAGGTTAGGGTAATACCTTTTAAATTCCTATAATTCGGGACATTGGTTTATGAAATGGTCTAGTTCGTCGCATAAAGCACATAGGGAGGTATGTTGGGGTTTCATTGATTACGGTTGCCTTCGTGTATGGCGGGAGGTTGGGTGACTAGAAGAGGGATATGATCAAGAATGTTATTCCCTCGTGACGTAAAAAATGGTTTGATATCCATTATCTATCATTGTTGTGGCAAGTAGTGATGGGGTCACGGTATTGGCTTGGGAAAGTGCACCTAAAGCATCTTGATATCGAGGGATTTTGGGGCAATGATGAGTGTAATGCTCATATTACGCACATATGGCACATGCATGGTTAGCGTGAAATGCCTTTTTAGGCACAGAGGTGGTATTTTCTCCAGTAGGAGGAGGAAAATTCATTGGTGCTTTTGGGGCATGCATAACAGCTTTTAACTCGTCTAACTCAGGGCACATATTGGTGGGGTTCCCAATTACTTCACACAAAGCACAGGGTGGAGGTACCCTGGAGGAGGAAGTGTTTGAAGCTTCCACCTTCTTTCTTTTTTTCTTATCCATTTTTCTGGCACTGTCTGGTGTTAGTGCAGGCATTGCTTGTTGCAGGGTTTTGTCCTAAGGAGGGGCTACAAGAATAACGTATGTCGACATGATACCTGAGTTTGCCAACATGGCCTAAGGGGAAAGATACTAAACTAGTATCGCCAAATCTGGATTGGGAAACATGAGTGTTGCAATGACCTGGTGCGAGACAAAACTACGTGGAGGGTATAAGAAGGGTGTTTGGTTGATAGTATATGGTAGGAACATAGAGTTAGCAGTTGTAGCACTCATGGTATCTGGCACTGGTTCTTGACTCAATGGGGTGTTTGATGAACTCATCATGCACACTGGAGCTCTTTTGGTTTCTCGAATGTCTTCCAGCAATGGGGGGGTCTCTAGGGTATGTACCAAGGAGTTTTGATGGTTTAAATTTTCCAAGTCTGAATTTAGTGTAGGTTGTGGTCAACTCAGGAGAAGATCCAACGAAAGGTAGCACACCATCATGGGTTGTTAATATCTTCTTCTAGTAGTATGTGAGCTAGTCAACTATAATTTTTTTCCTTCATGGGGGAACATCATTATCCTGAATACGGAAGATGTTACTACCATCATTGCATACATATAACTTCAGCCAACAAGGATATTATAATTCAATTGTGCGTCTAGGACTTTGATGTCAATGAGAATGATTTTACTGGAAATTTGTATTAGCATGTCTTGGAATAGTCCAACGGGGGCGAAAGGGAACCTGTCATATGCTCTGAGTGTGATGTTAAATGGTTTGAGTTCTGAAGATCTGAGTTTCTACCAAACGGTTTTGCACATAATAGATGTGGATGCTCCTTCACCAACTATGCAGTGGTGAATGGTGATATTCCAGATTGTAACTGTGATTTGGAAGGTGATATTCGATGGAAGACACAGGCATCTTTATCCAGATTGAAATTCATTAAGAAAGAATCGACATGGTCGATTTCTCCTAAAGCGAAAATTAGGGCTTTCCGTTGGGTTGGGCACGTTTGGAGGACTTCCAATGATGACATAGCCGATGGAGATTGGCCTAATTCATCGACTATGTTGTAGCAATGAGAAACTTTTGAGTTATGTCATGTTTGTCGCAAAGGCCCTTTGACCATTTTAGGAATGGGTTCTATAGAGCGTTGAGGGATCATTAACAATGATATAGGGGTTGTATTGGTCGAGGTAGATGGGTTGGTTTCTGGGGGAGTTCTGTAATCTCGATTTCGCATCTACCATGTAAATTTCGCGACTTGAGTTATTATGTAAATTCCCTCCACGGGGGTTCTGATCTTGGTTGGAGGGTTCCCGTTGAGCATTAACCACTCTTAATGGGGGGAGGGATTCTTCATTACTGCAATTTGTTGGTTTTTCCCTCCCTATCCCCTAGTATCTTTCATATTTTTCAACTCAAGGATTTGAGGACAATGATGGGTATAATGATTATATTCCCCGCAAATGGCACAAGCATTATTAGTTTGTAGACTTGTGTTCTCGTTTTTCCTCTGTGGGTTGCTATTGGTCTGTCCCTAATTTTGATTCTGGTTGGGGTTGCGCCCAGCCGGTGCCTGCGGAGGTTGTTGTTGATTGTTTCCCCTTGGCTAGGCTCTCCCTTTGGCTTGTTCTATGATTTTTTCTTAGAAATGTTAGGTGGGTTAGCTATGTTCAAATGTTCAAGTGATTTTTGTTGTTGAGAAAGAGATGGTTTCACTAGATTAACCCCTACATTAGTTTGTGCTAGTGGTTATTTTGTTGGGGTGAGGAGAAAGGGAAATATTGATTCCCTTGTCCCTAACAGGCATATGAGTTATGGGAAGGGGGAATTACTTCCACATTCCTAAGGGGGTATTGATTTCCCTGTGTAGGAGGATATGGGCAACCCTATGTGGGAGGGTATTGGCCACCCTTCGTGGGTTGGTATTGATTGACCTATATAGCAGGATTTTGCATAGGCATAGGTTGACCAAGGTAATATCCTATGTAGTGTGGTGGTGGTGCTACAGGAGTAGCACCGAATGGTTGGCCACTATAAGTGTATCCAGGGTACTAGAAAGTGTTGTCGAGTTGGTTTTGGGCTATGGTCTCGATCAATCCATTGGCAGCATTAGATGCACCTAATGACTCTTGTTTAAAAGTTTGTAGGCGGGGGGCATCTGGAATAATATGATAGAGGTATCCAGACTGTGTGTATATGAGTTCTAATTGTTGAGATTTTATAATGGCCTCTTCCTCATGTTGTGGCCATGAATTCGCCACATATTTTGAGATTTCCGACGTGAGAGATCTCAAAAATAGGTCGAGGAGTTTGGCTTCCAAATGTGCTTTGCACAAGCTATGGAATTTTTGTCATTCATGGATGTGATCTGATATGTGTGTCGCAAGTGTTTGTTTGAAATGAGTAAGGAGTTCTAGGCTTGAGTCCTGATGGACCGAGAGCTGCTAGAAGGTAAAGAATGTTGTGGCTAGGGAAATAAAGTTCCCATGCAACCCAGAAGGTCTGTTTATGTATTGTTTTGCTATGGGCCTTGTGAGGATGAGTTGAAATAGTCACAATCGAATAGTATCCTCTGTAATACTATTGGATGAATACCAAAGGTAAAAGGTCATGACATGATTTCCTGGGCATTCTCCTTGTTTCCCTTTGAATTTTGGAATGTCCAAAAGGAGCTTAGTGGGCATGGGTGGCCAATTCTCGTCATGTGAAATTGGGTCATTGGTTAACTTGCTCAAATCAGGGAGATTTAAAGAAGCTAAAATGGGACTTGTAAGTTGTCTATGATCACAAAATGATTTTGAACAATTGTATTTAAAGGGGTTCCCTTATGAGAATGGTTACCTTGATGAGAACCGCGTGGATTCTCAGGAGGGAAGTTGTGTGGGCTCCCCTAAGGGGTTATGTGAGGGGTCCCCTGAGTGGTTGCATGAGGGGTCCCCTGAGGGGTAGTGAATGGGGTGCTTTGATGAGGAAGGGTCCCAATCAAAGTTGTGTGGATCAAGGAAGATCATATAATGGTGGTTGTTTGGTGTCTTCTACGCCTAAATAGCGAGAGACTAGGCACACCTCTTGGTAATGGAAGGAGGTTTTGCAAACATCTAAATCGGCGGGGAGCCAGGGGGTCCCCTATGGTGTTGAGTAAAGAGTGTGTTACTTGGTGTCATCAGGGAAGGAGGTAAGTATCAAAGCAACAAAATCACACACATAAAACAAAGCAAAAAGACAATTATTACTTTCCCTTTAACTTAGGCTATGTGATCAATCAAACAAAAAATGGTTTTCATTTGTTTTTCTGTATGATAAAAGATCCTATAAAGACCTATTCTTCCTTACCACTCTCAAAGTAACTGGGCCTTGCGAAGATATCTTCTAATGGGTACTAAGGAAACGTCCCAAAAGAACTGGAAACCCTTTCCAGCAGTCGAACAATCAACCAAGGTAATGGATGAGGCTTTAGTGTTATCCGCACCTCCACTTATAGGAATGGATGCTCTAATTTTGGCCACTGAGATACATTCGTCCCACGAGAGTGGTGAGTCTTTAGTTTCTTGGTATTCAGCTACCAATAGCAAGAACTAGATGGGTCAAGTAGCCCTAAATAGTACCACACGCACCATACCTAAGCCGAACCCCGTCTGAATCGTATCTCTGACACGCTCGGGTAGGCTTTTCTGTGGGATGATGAAGGATTTTAAGCACCCGAAAATTCAACTTCTATGTTTCAAAGATTTAACATGACCATGGCAACTTATTGGATGCCTACCCTCAATGGTCCTAACCTGAACTATTAATTCCTTTGTGGCCCTTGTGGGGAATTTAGTTGGTTCAAGTTAAAGTTGATTTTAAGAGTTTTTTTTTTCTTAGGGTGTGAGATGTAAGCCAAAACAAGCTAAGTACAAAAATCTCTAGAAACTAGATGCCTTCTTATACAAGGCTTATAGAAGCTTAGTGTGTGATGTGTAATTTGTGCAAGTGGGCAAGTGAACATACAAAGTGTGATAAGATGTGTATATGAGATGATCCTTTTCAATATCCTCCTAATTACACTAAGTTTTGATTGTTCCTTACATGAAAAAAAAAAAATCAAATGTCGATAATGGGCCACTTACTCTTTTTCCTATTACACTATGTGAGTTTCAACAAAGGGAGATGGAAACTTAAGTGATTTAAGAAAGTTTTCATCTGCAAGCCCAGGTTCGTCTAGGAGATGAAAAGGAAACAGAGGTTACTTACTTTCTATAATAACACTTAATCATAGTCCCAAAAATGAAGAAAAATAAATGCTTTGGTTAGTAACAAGATTTTTGAATCATGGTCCACTTACTCCTTTACTTATTAAGCTATGTGAGAAATGTAAAAAAAGAAAATATAATGTAATTACCCTACTAATTATGATTAGTAAAGAAACTAAGTAATCTAAACTGAGTGGAAAAAAATTGCAGAGGTGAAGGCAATTCACTAAAGGTTATCAATCACCTGAGAAAAGTGAAATTACAATGATTTTTATGCTCTTTGTAAATTGTGCGGGTTTTATTGTGCACAGACGTGCATGCGCATTTGTCTGATAAAATTCGTGCTTACGCATCTGTATGAATGAAAGTCGTGCAGTTGACAAAAAAAAAGAACAATCAAGCTTTCCGGCCAACAACAGGTCCAACAGGTCCTGCAAAAATTCTAGAGAGATGTTGAACGCCTAATGAGGTGAGAATGCAGAGAGAGGGTCCTGCAAACATAATTATTAGAGTAAAGAAAAGAAACTAGTGGAGTCGTCAATTTTGTAGTAATGTTTTGTAGCAATGGGGTACCAAAATACACCTCCTTAGTAGTTAGTTGTTCCCTACAAATAAATATAGACAATTGGTTGTTGTTAGTGGACAAACATGAAGAAACAAAGCATTGCAAATGGTGAAAAAAATGCATATACAAACATGAACTAAATCAAAGAGATAAACACATAAATAATGCTTAATGAAGCAAACAAGTCAACAAAATTATGGAAAATGGATCCATTTATTGACTATTGGTGTTAGAAGATGAAAACAATAGATGAAAACTAAACACGTGAAAAGAATTACTTGAGCTATGGTGCTCAAAAATCCTTAGCAAGGAGGTTCATTTCCTCAATCTCTTTGCAAGCTTCTCCTCTCTATCAAAGAAGTATGAAGCTTCCATTGGTGGACTCTTCTTGCATTAGAATGATGGATTGTTGAGAAGAAATTTGGCCAACATACTAATTCTCTAATTCTTCTACTTCAACAATGAAATATAAGATTTCTTTGATAGCAATTTTTCCAGCATAACATTGTCTTCTCTTTGGTTCTCCAATGGCCTGTTTATATAGAATTTTTTGAATCCCTCTTCTCTCTCATGATTCATGAATGAAAATGACTTATGAGTAGGACAAGAGGATTCCTTTGAGGGTTGCATATCTTCAAGGTGACTCGAATTCAATTTTCCTTGACTGGAACATGTCAGGGAATCATCTTCCAAGTGTGGGAAGTGGTCCCAAATTTGCTGAGTCAAACTTTTCTTTGAACGCGCGACTTTTTTCTTCGACCGCGTGACTTTCGAAGGAAAAGTTGTCCAGTTGTAATTTAATCCTTTGGATAAATTGCGCAGTCAAATTTTACACATAAGACCTTTGGAGAATTTAAATTTTTGAACTTTCATAATGTCTTCAGCTAGAAAATCTTAACTTGTACGTTCTGTTGGACGACTTTGGGCATATTTTGGATTGTACAAATGTGTGTATGTTTTTCTAGTGTTAACATCAGGTTATGTGGTTATATAGTTGAAAATTGTGTAAGAAGTTCAATTGATTGAAAGAGCACATCAGGGTGTTTCTTCAGCGTTGGATTAGGGATCGTATCTTGGTGTAGCAGGCAGAAAAATTTTGGGGCACTAAGCTCCGTAGAAGCAAAGTACATGGCAACTAGAATGGCCACATGCGAATATATTTGGCTTTGGAAGCTGCCAGTGATTATGTTCAGTCAGAAGATGGAGGCAACCAATATCTATTATGATAATCATAGTTGCAACAAGCTCTCTGAGAATCCATTGTTCCATGATAGGTCGAAGCATATAGAAATACAATACCATATCATCAGAGATCGTGTGTAGCATGGAGCAGTCTAGCTACAACATGTTCCCACAGAGTAGCGAGTGGAAGATATACTCAAGAAAGCTCTAGGGAGAGCTAAGTTCATCTATTTTAGAGAATAGATGGGTTTAGTGGAGAACACCTTCATTGTCAAGAGGGAGTGTTAGTTTTTGGATGATTTGGTAGCATCAGACAAGTGTTATAGTCTCAATTTATGTCTAAGAGGCTAAGGAACATGATATCTCCAAAACCTAGAAAAGGTTTCGGGAGAAATCACTTAGAGATCACTCAATTAAGTTAATTGATTGATAATTAAAAAATGCCTAAGTCTAACTTAGGGAAATTGATTAATTAGCAACAATTAATTGAGGAGATCAATTTAAGCTCTAAAGACTTCCAGAAAATGACTTGGATCAAGTCTAATATGATATTAGCCATTGATCACGATTAGATCTTGGCCATTGGTGCTCCAGCAAGATATTATAAGATAAAGTTGATGGGATGGAGATAGACACAATTGCTAGAGAATAAGAAAGGAAGATCGAGATACCCAGTGCGCAAAGATTTAGCGAGGGAAGAGTTCGAGCTAGAGGGAGAGCATCAGAGAGAGGGGGTAGAAAAAAAAAATTATTGAGGAGAATTTTCCAACACTTCTCTAGTGTTAGAGAATCGGGAGAGATGAGGTTGAATTAGTTGCATATAGGGTCGTAGCAGCCAAAAACCCTAGTGTGAGTTGTCAGAGAGAGGTCGTTTTAGTTGCCAAAGGCCAAAAAGATCATCTGAGAGGCAGACTAAATTTTTCCAGAGGTAGAGGGACAAAGGAAAACTCACTTGGAGCCAGCTAGTAGGCAATGCAAGTTATTCCAAGACATGTAGTGTGAATTTCTAGAGGGGAGTGTGAGCAAGCCAGTGGAGGGGCCAAGTTGATTTGCAAAGGGAGAAAATTATCTACCAAATATTTACCAGAGGATTGCTAGTTGAGCATCCAGATATTGTACTCTCAAAATTTTGTTGCATACTAAAATAAACCCTCAATTGTTGCACCGAATTTCCCTTCAGGGTTTCCCTAGGGACTTTTTAGTCCAAAAAATATTGTGTCGATTTTTGTGTGTGCGTCTATTTCTCAGTTATTGATTTCACTTGTGCAGCATTTATTTTCATTGTGAAGAATTGTAGTTTGATTTATTCATTAATTTCCATAAACAATAAAACTACTAATTAGTTAGGAGGATAAATTCCAGTTGCTGCAATTTCAAGGAAATTTCACACAGAGGACTAAGAAAACTAAAATACCATCCATGAAAAGAAAATGTTAGAGGAATTGATTTTTGAATACCTTTATATATTTTAGGACTCATCTATACTTCTCTACCATGAAAAAATTATTGAGCACCTCAACTACCAACGGAAAGAGTAATGGGGAGAGTCAACAATGTTAGTGAAGGCCACGAGAGGTTTTGAAAAATGTTGAAGGCCTCCATATATAAGGACCAAAAAGGAAGCATATTGAAGATATTCCATTATCCAATTTACAGAAGAGAGACCCATTCCCATTTTTACTAAAACCAATAGTAAGAAGTTTTAACTTACCCAATCAAATGCTTCTTATAAATCTAGTTTGAGAGCAAAAACATAGTTATTTCATATTTTTATGGAATATATTGCCTCATGTGCTATGGAAATAGTGTCATGGATGTGCGAGTCGTGTAGGAATCCAAATTGTTATTCAAAGATAATTTTGTTGATTATCGTCTTAATTCATCAAGTAATGATCTTTGAAATAATGTTGTAAATGACATTTTAGCGATAATAGGTTGATAATCATTGAAAGATACCCCTTCTTATTTTTTGGGAATGAGCACGAGAAAAATGGAGTTAAAGGTCCCCAACAATATTTCCGGAGCACTGGGCTTCCAAAATTACCTTTAAGATGTTGTATTTATGTGGATCAAATAAATCCACATAAAATTCTACAGGGAGGCCATCAAGGCTTGGGATTTTTCCCTTTTGCATGGAAAAATTAGCAACCTTAACCTCATTTTCCAAAATTTTGTCTTTAATGGCAAGGTTCATTTCTTTAGTAATAACTTGAGAGAAAAGTGATATAACCTTAATTATTTTCTAAATGGGACAACCTTCAATATATTTGAATAATGATTCAAATTTCCTAACTCCTTCATCTTCCTTTTCTCTAAATTTGTGCACCATCAAAACATTGATTTTCTAAATTTTCCAAATGGAATTTAAATTCTTCCTAAATGAGGCATAATGATCGAAGAACTTTGTGTTATTATCACCCTATTTAACCAAAGTTTCTTTTCTTTTTAATCGTCGTTCAATTTCATCCTTTTTTAGTAGGGACTTCCCATCCATTCCAAGAGAGTGGATCCGGGCCAAATTTTATTATAAGGAAACCCTAGATGAACTTGATTCGAAGTGAGATTTGATTCCTTCTTCCAATTCTTTTAGGTTTTCTTGTTTCTTTTCTTGAAACCAAATAGACGATTGTTTTCTAACTACCTTCAAATTGGATATTTTATCTGCAAATTGAGCTATATAAGAGACAAAAGCAAGGGTCCCAAATGGTTTAAGCATCTCCCACTAATTTCTTAAATTCGTCTTCCTGAAACTATGATTCATTGCATTTAAGAGGCAATTGCAGTCTATCCTTATCCAAGACCATGCTAAGTATAATAGGCAGGTGATCAAATAGTGCATCAAAGGAAACCAATAAACAAGTGGAGATAGGGGAATTTAGAAGCTCAATTGAAACCAAGAACTAATATAATATTCTACACATAGCATACCTGTTATCATGGAAATTCCTCCAAGTTGGGGTAAGTTTTACGGGCTTCAAATCTTCCAGGAGAAACTTCTCAAGAAGCATTGTGAAGAAACCACTTAGAGGATCCAAGCATGGATTTGATACCCAAACCTCTCTCAAGGATAGAGCAAAATTAAAATCTCCACCTAAAATGAGATTTGGGCAAGACAGGGCACTAGAGTCAACTAGGATTTCCCAAAAAGGGATCTTATTTGCATAGGGGTCATATACATTTTTGATTGTCATGTTAACTCCAAGTTCCCTAGCTTCCATATGAACTGAGATTATGTTCCAAAGAAGAAAGTGCCTTGAAGGCATGGCTCCAACCATTGAGTGGGCCACCTAACCTACCATCTGCATCTAATGCAAAGAAGGACAAGTAATTTAACTGAGCTCAAAAATTGACCTCCTACATGAAACGTCAACCATGGTTTCTTGTTTAATAATATTGAATTTTTGGGAAAAAATAAGATTCTTAAGGGCTAGTTGTTTAGGGACACCCCCAACCCCTCAGAAATTAAAGGAGGTAGTAATCATGGTTAAATAGATTTGAGGGCCATCCCTGCTCTAAAGGCCCTGGAAATAGTCATCTACTTCTCGTTCTAAATGTCAAAAATAGATTTTTGCTAAGATTTATGAAGGTGGTATTTTCTTCCCACATTGTTAGTGAGGACCGAGTCTAAATCTAAACCCCTAGAGACGAGGAATCATATTTAAGCTAGACCAATGGCCACAAGGCATCTACACTCTAGGGAGGGGGGTGACTAACAGGGTTTTTTGGCATGGAGATAGGAGCCACATTCTTTGCAGGTGCCTTGGAGGGAACGAGATCAACACGAGGACCAAAAGGCTTATCACACATGGGGATAGGGACAAGGGAGGGGGGAAGGTGAGCGAGAAAAATGAAAATCCAGGGGGGAACTAGCATTCTTTTCCACGTGATCACTCACATGAGTAGCTAGAGTAGGATTAACATGTGAAGAGGATAAAACAAGGAGAGGAGAGGGCACAAAGGGTGAATTATTACAAGCCACGATCTCATTTGACCTTGCATGATGATTTGTAAACATTGTATTTTACAATTTGACGTCTAGACTCCTCGGATTAGGATGACCATTACTACTACAAACAAGATTTGTCGATTTTTTCGTCCAAACCCTTTTATGACCCTTGGTCGAGGGGTGCGGGGGGGGATATTTTCAAGTATCAAGCTTGCAAGTGCCCTATCTCGTGGTAGGCATAGCATTAAAATGGGAGGCATCAATAATCCAATTTATAGGTCTAGGAGGAGGAGCCAAGATTGAGCTCGATTTCCCCCATCAAACCCTTGTTGATGTCCACATTGATCTCTATCCACAACCAGCAATGATCCATTTGTTTTGTCCAATTCAGTTTTAGTTAGAGAAACCACTCAATCATTTTTCCCATAGCATTCAAAACCTCTTCTACCCATAAAATTAAGAGGAAACTAGGAATAATTATGCACACTTTTTGGTTCAATATTATCTCCCTAGATGGATCAAACTCGACAACCTAGGGCTTGAGGAGAAGCTCATATGACCCTCAATTCCAAGGCAAAGCAAGAATACTTTGCAGTCAAATTATGATGCAAAAATGAAGGTAAGCCAACCTTGAACCATCAAATAAAAGGATGACATATAACCCACAATAAGCTTCCAGTTTAAATTTAACCATTCAAACAAAGATTTTTCCTCCACATCCTTGCCGCAAAAACTACCTACTAGGGTTTTTCCAAGAATTTGTGGAATTGCTTCCAAGCTGATGTCATGTCCCACCACCATGGAGACCACTAATAATTGGGCATAAATACCACAAAATATTTTGGTTTTCTTCATATTCAAGCCCTTCAATGCTTGATTGGAACAATATCTATAGAGAAACATGGGGATGAGGGGAAGGAAGCCCATGGAAAGAAATAGGGGAGGGAGTTGAGAGAGGGTAGTTAATGTTGCATAAATGAGTGTCAAACTTGGGCTTTGAACAATATCTCTCCAACTATAGTGGCCTTGTGGATCAATGCAATCCCAACTGTTGATCTGGGGAAGAATCTAAGAATCTAAAGTGATCTCGAGAGATATGTCGAGTATATTCACAAGAAGTGGAGAGTCCACCATGGTAGTTAAATCATTGTATTTTGACTAAGCCCAGAAGATTTTGTTGAGATATGGACTAATGGAGTAATCGATTATTTCCTCAAACATTGTCCATTGGCAACAGTGAGGAACATGTGCATCATTGCATAAGGCAATTGGAAAACAGAAAAGGCATGAACGCAAGGCTAGAGAGGATAGAGACAAGAAACCTAAGAAAGTAGAGACAAGGGCTCAAAGGAAAACAATCAACATGTGTAGAAACAAGTCTCTACAACCTAATCAAGACTACAGTGTAACTTGTGATTAAACCCTAGCGAAACACGCATATCTTAGAGCCACATCCTCTTCTTCGCTTCCAAAAATAAAGTTCTCACAGTTATTCATAAATATCTACATTAACCATAATTAATTATAACTAATTATATTTATTTAATGTACTTGCACCTTTTTAACTTTTACAGG
>APFE030987213.1:218738-229953 GCA_000404065.3 Pinus taeda
TAAATTTATAAACAATTTTTTTTAAGGGTGAGTTACGAATAAAGAGTGGCCCACCACACCATATTCACCGGAAACTAACTCGAGTGGCTCACTACACCATATTCACCTGAAAACTAACTCTAAAGCATCTACCTGTCCACCAAATTAGCAAAGCCTAACCCCAAAAGCTTAGAGGAGATTTAACTCCTTGACCTCCAGATAAATGAGATACAACAAGAACAAGAACACAACAAGTTATCCCTTGAAACTTATAAATTTATAAACAATTATATAAAAATATAATATTTCAAATATATATATTAATTTTATATTTTTAAATACCATTATGTTAATTTATTTTTTTAAATTTTATGTAATTTTATTTACACAAACTTAGATTTGAAATTAAAAATTAAAATAAAAAAATACTTTCATTTTATTATTTTTAATACATGTGTTAATTTATTTTTTAAATTTTATATGTATTTTTTAAACTTAGAACTTGGACCCCAAAAAAAAATTACTTTCATTTATTAGTTTAAATACATGTGTTAATTTATTTTTTAAACTAATACTGATTCAAGTTAATGGGGAAGTCTTTGGGGGAAAAGTTCAGTTGCCCTAGCTTGATTTCTGTTGAATATTCTAGGTTAGGAGCATATGATGTTAATTTTTTTAAACAAAAATAAATTGTAAAAGCAAGTAGATGCCTTTTTTAACAAAGTCCGGAGGAACGCTGAGCTGAAGCATGATATATTGGAGTGAAGCATGATATATCGGAGCTGAAGCATGATATATCGGAGAAACAGGCTTATGCACTCGTCAAAGTGCTGAAGTCGTTTCGTATGTATGTGCTGCAATCCAAAATCACAACGACGACGGCAGTCAAAGACATTCTGGTGCAAGGAGACAGTAAAGGGAAGAGGAGCAGAGTAATTGGTATATAAATTATTGGATTTTAAGTTTAAACATTCTGGAAAGAGTTGGGGATGGGAGTCAGTATATTAGGGAGCTTTCCAATTCAACTGCCCTAATAATAGCATTCCACTGGTTCTCAAGTTCAAACTTTACGGCAGAGGTTGGTTAAAAAAAACCAGATCTGAAACTAATACATATATTCTTCATTAGCAGCAACTTATTCTTTATTTTGATTTTGTTTGTCACAGTTCTCAGGCCTCTCAAAATAATGCTCTTAAAACATGAGGACGTATGCACGAATTACGGAGATGTCAACTGGGGACAACATGAGGAAATATGCACAAATTCCCAACATCTCAGCTGATGGCAATGAGTTGAGTAAAACGACTTTAAATGTCTTAGGCATTTGCTGTCCTTCGGAGGCGTCTCTGATCGAGAGACTTCTTCAGCCTCTGTACGGTGTTGAACAAGTTTCTGTCAATGTTCCTTCAAAAACAGTGACTGTGCTACATGATGCCAGTCTTACTCAACCAGCACAGATAGGTATGAATTTTTTGTGTTACATATCGCAAAATAAGAAATTTAAGAAATTGAGGGATGTTTTTCTATACTTGTGGATTGGTATTCCATGTATTGATGAAAAAATATGTGTTTTCTTAGATTATTAGATGAATAGGTTAAATAGTCAACAACATCTGAACTTTTTGCAGTTCAGAAATATGATTATTTGTTTTGAAATATATGAACATTTTTTTTTAAACATGACACAGCGATAACCTTCTCATGGTTTTGTACAGTCAATGCCCTAAATCAAGCAAGGCTAGATGCAAGTGTTCGTGTAGTTGGACAAGTGAAAAGTGGCAGAGAATGGCCCAGTCCTTACACTTTAGCTTCTGGTTTTTGTCTTGCCGTAGCTTTGTTCCAATATTTTTACCATCCTCTACAGTGGGTGGCTCTAGGGGCCATAGCTGTAGGTATTTTTCCAATCATGCAGAGGAGTTTGTTGGCCATCTGCAATTTCATACTGGACATAAATGTGCTCGTGCTCATTGCAGGTAACTTGTATAAACCTTATAACAGATGAGGCCATATTGGCCACCTGCATAATTATTCTATAATGGGTGTACATAGTAATTTTCTAAATAAGCTAGTTGGCCTTGAAACAGTTATAGGCACTCTTGGTTTGGGGGAATATTTGGAAGGAGGTACCATTGTCTTCGTGTTTACATTGGCCGAATGGCTGGAAAGCAGATCGGGTGACAAGGTAAGACTAATTTTATTGCGTTCATCTAAAGACAATCAGATGATGCTTATAAATGTTTGGCATTTTACTAGCAATTCTACATGGCATTTGGTATTTCATGGCAGGCTCGAGCAGAGATTTATTCTGTTATGAATTTGGCTCCACAAACAGCGGTTATTCAAGAAAGTGGAGAAAAAGTATCTGTGAAGGATGTGGCCATTAACACGGTGTTGTCTGTCAAAGCAGGGGAGACGATACCTCTAGATGGTATTGTCGATTCTGGAAGTAGTTCAGTGGATGAAAGTAGCTTGACAGGAGAATCCTTACCCGTGGAGAAACAAGGCGGGGCCAAAGTATGGGCTGGTACCATGAATCTGACAGGTAACCTTATCATGAGAATGCTGGTCTTACGTTTCTGATTTCATTTGATCTGAACTTCTACCCCACCACCCAAATTAAATTAAATTTATTTATTTATACCAAAAAAAAAAAAAAACATAAATATTTTAATAATAAAATGAATTAAATTTAAACAAAAAATCTTAAATTAATTTGTAAAAAAAGAATAATAAAAGAATTTATTGGTTACCTTCCATTATCTCAAATTTTTCTGAACAGAACATAGGTTTGAAAGAGCTTTTTTGAAAAAAAGTATGAACAAAGAACCTGAGCTGCATTTTAACTAGAGATTGTTCAAATAGAAAGTTAACTGCGATCACTGTATATGTATATGATTTTTTTTTAGTTATTTTTCAGCAAATTTTATACATGAGATATAACGTATTAATGAAGAATAACAAATTGTAATTTTATTCTGAAAAACATTTTACATAACAATTGACAAATGCTCACATTGCTATGATCATCTCTGTCCATTTCATCCTGTATTCTGAAATCAATGACTGTTATGATATCGTTGATCTAATTATTCAGTTAGATTGTTAATTTTTTAATAAAACTTCTCCCTTATTATATTGAGCACTTCATTGATTTGTCTAGGTACAAAATTGTTAGACAATCTAGTGCATTGCCTCATCTCTCATTAATTATTGGAAACTCCCATACATATATTACATGTTGTGCTAGATTTTACATATATAGATCTTGTTGGGAATGAGACTCTTCCCAGAGCTAGTGCATGGCCATTCCCTTGCCATGCCTCTTAATGCTGCACTATCCATTCGTAGGTTATTATTAAAATCTAACTCCTTCCAAAACTTCTTAGAGTTGAGAGTGGAGAGTTGATTGGGCAAGGTAATTGGTTATAGCAGTGCACAATCAAAGTTTTATCATGTCAAATAATTGCATGACAGGAGCATGGTTGCTCTTTTTTTTTTCTATTTCTTTTTATTTTTTATTTTAATGTTAACTTAGAGCGATATAGTGATAAAACCATTCTGTTCTTTATGTAATTGAACAGATATATTTAGTTAGTTGATTGATTTAAATTACTTAAATAAGAGTTTGGAGGCATTATGTCTAATTAATTAACTGATAGCTTAAAAGTGAACATTCCAACACAAGCTGAACCTTGCACACCATCCATTTAATCATCCGGTTAATCCACAAGCATTCAAGAGGTGTGCTCTTAGGTTGAGCATGTGACTGTCTGGTTACCATCATTTCACCTCACATCTACAGTGATTACAAATGAATTTTTCAAATATACATAGTTATAGAATTAGTATGTTTGCTGTGATTGTAAAAGCAATGAAGAGGTGTTGGCAATTGTACATAACAATTTGATTTGATATTGCAAAGATAATAATAGAACCATCTTTATATGCTTGTTGAACGATGAATAAAGAAGCTTAAAGGAGAAGTAAAATAATTACTTATAAATAACCTTGAATAATTGTCGTTGAGTAGTTTATATTCAATGGAAAGCCTCGTAATCATTTTTTAGGAGAGGAGAAAAATCTATGTAGAGTAAATAAATTTCACACAAGTTCTATATCAGTAAAGTTAATAAAATTAGTTTAAAGATAACACATTTTATGAATCAAAGGATTGTAGCGGTGAATAATTTGTTTATCTGGGTTTAAGATTTCACAACATGTTGTAAATGGTCTGTTTTGGCATTTATGAAAATAGTTGTATCTAGTTTTAATAGTGGCAGTAGTCTTAATAGTGGCAGCAGATCTTTAGAAGATATAAATTCTCCATAAACACAATTTGACTTGATGGAAAAAAATAAAACACAATTTGACCAAAAATTACTTCGCGGAAGGCAAAGTAATTTAGTTAGACAAACCCATGTCCAAAAATACACATCGTCCGTCAAAAATTGTAGAGGGTTTAAGTACACTTCTTTTACCCAGTAAATGACTGTGATGAACATTTTATTTGAATGCTTAAATGGTGAAAATTGCAGGTTATTTAAGCGTCAAGACGGTGGCTCTGGCAGAAGATGCTACCATGGCAAGGATGGCGAAGCTTGTAGAAGCAGCACAGAATCAACGCTCACCCACCGAAGAGTTCGTTCAAAAAGTTGTAAAATATTACACTCCAGGTCTGTAGGCAGAAATGTTTTTGAAAATTATTCTTCAATCTAGAGTTAGAAAACATCTGATAGCACAGTTTATATCATGTGGTTTCCTACAGTTATTGTATTGGTAGCCATAGCAATGACATTAGCGCCTTTGATTGATCGATCTCTTAAATTTTGGAAGTGGGGTTACAAAGGCTTAGTTGTTCTGGTGACTGCTTGCCCGTGCGGATTGATTATCTCGACTCCAGCGGCTGTAGCATGTGGGTTGGCCCATGCTGCTAAAACAGGCCTCCTTATCAAAGGTGGGAAGTATCTGGAAGCCTTGGGGAAGCTTAAGGTGATAGCCTTTGATAAAACTGGAACACTCACAGAAGGAATATTTAGGGTGATAGATGTAGAGTTCGTTGAGTCTGAGACCACTGATAAGCAGAAATGGATATCTTGGTAAGTTTTTACAGGTATCTTTATTTCGATCGTAGATTTTTAGAATATCTCAAAAGATTAACTGTATCATATTCTAAAATATTCCTAAAATCTACGCATCTTCTAAAATATTGCTAGAATCTACACTCAGAATAAGTTCAGCAGTTATTACATGGTTCATACTGGTAGGTTGGTTGGCAACTTGTGGTGGTTTAAGCTCCACTCTCTGCAATTGTTACTATAATAAATTTTAGACTTGAAACCTTAGAATAAGTTCAGCAGTTATTACATGGTTCATAGTGGTAGGTTGGTTGGCAACTTGTGGCGGTTTAATCTCCACTCTCTTCAATTGTTACTATAATAAATTTTAGACTTGAAACCTTACTGAGCTTTCAAGTATTGAATGAATTGCAGGATAGCCAGCCTTGAAAGTAGGTCGAGTCATCCCATGTCAGTTGCAATTGTATCATACTGTAGACAAAAAGGACTGGAGCCGTCAGCAGAGGTGGAGGATTTCGACATACTGGAAGGAGAAGGCATCTGCGGAGTGGTGGACAACCACAAAGTCTATATTGGCAATATTCGTTTATCAAATCGCTTAGGTTGGACTGAATGTAGGTTTGCATCTAATTTCACATCACCCCATTCCCCAGTTTTGTTTACTGTATAACTCATCTCTGTTTGCAAGAATTAACATTATGAAGGATGGAATGTTGCAGATATACCAGAAACCTGGGATATCCAAGGAGCAACGTTCGGATACTTCGGAACAGAGGAAAATTTTGTGGGGGCTTTCACCGTGGGCGACAACATCCGGCCAGAAGCAGCAGAAGCTGTAGATCAACTCAAGGTGATAATCGTCTTATCATGTTCACTTTATTATTTGTTTGTTCGTGTACCATGAACTTCTAGGTGTAATCGCAGTTAATTCACTAGCTAGTTTAGAAGATAGGTGAGAAATACTATGTTGCATGAGGACCCATCCCCCTCAAAAAAAATACTCACGTACCCTGGGTCTCTGCGTTCTGGGGACTTTTGGACCCTTAGCAAACATCCCCAGACTCCATTAGGGACTTGGGTCTCTGCATTCTGGGGACTTTTGGACCCTTAGCAAACATCCCCAGACTCCATTAGGGACTTGCTAGCCGTCCTAAAGATGTTTCAGACAAATTTCAGGGATGTTCTAGACAGATTCCAGAGATGTTTTTGGCAGGTTTCAAGGGTTTTGTGGGCAAATTTCAAGGATGTTTTGGGAAGGTTTTAGGGATAAACCAAGCACAAAGCTTCAATTTTGACAATCATGGGCATTGATGATTGAACAATATGATCATTTTTCCAATTCATTTTTTTTTGGAATGCACTGAATCTGAGCTTTTTGTACAAGTTGCAGCTCAGAACATGGATTTTGTATGGTGGGTTTCATTTTGGATTTCTAGTGATTTAGATATTGGATCTTCAATGGTAAAAAAACCCTCCAGAAAACAGAAAATACAACATTTTAAAGGATGATCCTTGGTGTTATTTTTCTTGTTTTTTCTTCGGATCATCTCAACTTTCACATATTGTATGTGGGTTTCGAGGACTCATTCAAGTTCAGTGCTTCCATCATCCCAACCCCAAGCATTGTGAAAACAATCAGATAGTTGTGAATTGGATTGTGTACTAAATGTTTAAATAAATTCCTATTCAATCCCTTTATTAATCTGAAATATGAATTTAATATCATTAGAAAACCAAATTATTTTATAGTGATTTTCAACACAACTATAAAAGTTTGCAAAACCTATTGAAAATGGAATGTCTTTTGTGTTTAACATAGTCATCATTAACAAGAAATATGAGGAAAAAAACTAACATAAAAACAGTGCTCCTTGATAGATTGTTCATGGACCTTATTACAAATTTAAAGTAGTTACACTTAAGTTTCCTAAAACTAAAGCTCATGTCTTGTGGTCAATAATGGAATGTCACTCAACCCCTTTTCAAATTGTTTGAGATTTTAATTGAGTGTAAAGGTTGTGCATAATACTAGCTTGAAACAACTACAAATGTTAATATTGAATTCTGCATATATATATAGTCGTCCCCAACCCTGAAAATCTGGGGTGCACTCTAGTCGTTCCAACTTCTGGGGACTCGTCCCCCATCCTCGTCGTTCCCCATCCCCAAAACCAGTGCAACATCTGAGAAATATCTTTTTGCCCATTCATTATGGAAAAAGAGACCTGGTAAATATTGAATAAAGAGATGTGTTAATTTACTATCTTTTTATTAAACATTTTGATTTAGTCAAATTACATAAATATGAAAATAAAAATAAAAATAAAAATTATATAGATATGAAATAAAATAAAAAATATTGAGGTAAAATATTCAATTTACTGTTTATCTTTGGCTTACAACTTGTGATTTTTCCATTAATATATATATATATTATATATATATATTATAATATATATAGCCTATATTCATTTTACTCGGTATGCCAAGCATTCAGAGAGATCAAATTGCTTTTATAGTGAAAAGAGAGATTCGATCCCTCTTTATGCTTGGTAGGTCTTGAATTAAGATGAATTTAGGCTGCTTCTTAGTTTTCATTAGGGGAATTTTTTAGATAAAAAATGGCCTTTGAAACAAAACATGTACTAACGAAATTAACTTTAAAAAAACCAATAAGATTTAAAATGGTGATGTCATCCCCATGAGAAAATATTTTGGAAGGAAAAGAAGAGGTTCGCATTTTTGAACGAACTAAATTTCATATTATCCTGAAGATGAACCACAGTGGGGGGTTCAAAATGTTGATTATCTAACTAACATTATGCGATGGTTCCAGAAAGCTATTTGGAACAAGATTATAATCTCAGAAATATGAAATCTAAAATCATAAACCTGCACGGAAGGGACAAATTAAGAGAGGTTCACATTTTTGAACGAACTAGATTTCATATTATCCTGAAGATGAACCACAGTTGGGGGTTCAAAACATCGATTATCTATTATGCGATGGATTCAGAAAGCTATTTAGAACCAGATTATAATCGCATAAATATGAATTCTAAAATCATAAACCTACATGGAAGGGACAAATTAAGAGAGGTTCACATTTTTTAACGAACTAGATTTCATATTATCCTGAAGATGAACCACAGTTGGGGGTTCGAAATGTCGATTATCTAACTAACATTATGTGATGGATTCAAAAAGCTATTTGGAACAAGAAGAATACTATTTTTTATTGTATTTTCGACTTATCTCTTTGTAGGTTCACTCAAATTTCAGGCGTAGACATGTTTTGGATGCGAAATTAAATTCCACATTCAACTAGTATCCATTTTGCATACTTTTGAGTTGGGATCCAAATCGAAAAAAATTGAAAATGAATGAAAAAACATGTGATTTTATGTATTTTCAACTTTTTTCCGACTTGGATCTACTCAGACAGAGTTTGTACTCGTTGGAAGTGGAATTTAATTCCGCATCCAACTTATGTCTACTTCTGAAATTTGAGTTAATTTAAAAGGAAATAACTCTAAAATACAATAAAAAGAAAAAAATAGTTTCCTTTATTTTTCTTTAAAAAATTATAAGTATTATTTATTTATTATTTAACTATTATTTTATTATTTTTCTTAGAAGATTCATTTTAGACCTCAAAATTCTGCAAATGTTTCACATTTAGAATCAACATTTCTTTTATTTTATTTTTAATTTAGTGTTGGTCATTATCCACCAAGAATCCATATTATTCCTATTCTTCCATTATAAATTATTATTACCTAGCAAGGTAACCTTTCAAAAGAAATGGCCATGTAAGTAATTGGATAATATAATAAACATGCAGATAATTGAATGAATTAATAAATAAATAAAACCTATATGATTCTTGCTTTATAGATAAATAATAATCATTATTATTGACTCAGTCAACCTTAAAAATAGGCCTATATGTGCAAATGTTGGGCATGTAGGTCATTCAATGGGATAATAAATAAAGAAGAACGTCGTTGTGATATAATTAGAAAAATCATATTCAATATTATTTGGGTAAAGATTAAAGATTGATTTTGTCAAAGGACAATAGTGCGAGTTTGAGTGGTAGTTAGAGGGTTAATTTCTTATCTATTCGGGTTCTATTTTCCAAAAACATGCTAGCCTGTGTAGCAAAAATTTGAACATGTCAACAATAAGACTGATATTTTAGACTAAGAATGAAAAAGATGTTGATCATTATCTACCCAGGTGCATGGAATGTTAAAGAATAAAAATTGGGTGAAAAGTATGTTGATTTTAAGTATTAGGGGGTTTACGCAGTGCATTATATTAGATATCATTTTGGGATTTAACTGTGTTAAGTCAGTCATTCACGTATGACCATTTCCATGAGAGGTAGTCGTCACTGACTAATTTCTCATGATTTTTGAATAGTTCACTTAGCACTCATTGCATCGGGTGATGCTCACAGGGGTGAAGAAGTGGGATTGAAACTAGTGAAATGTGGAGAACGAATCACATAGCATCAATCATCACTTCCGGGGCTTGCACCCGGTAACCATGACTTCCCAGGAGGTCACCCATCCCAGATCTCCTCTGGCTCAAGCGCGCTTAACTGTGGAGTTTTTCCACAATCAAGCCCACTTAGCTTGCTACCCCATTTGCAAAACCTTAGCAAGTATTGTGCCTCATGAACCATTCAAGTAGAGATCCCTTGACTCTTTTTGAATTTAAGTATTAAGGGGTTTACGCAGTGCATTATATTAGATATCATTTTGGGATTCAACTGCGTTAAGTAAGTCATTCACGTACGACCATTTCCATGAGAGGTAGTCGTAAATAACTAATTTCTCATGATTTTTGAATACTTCACTTAGCACTCATTGCATCGGGTGATGTTCACAGGGTTGAAGAAGTGGGATTGAAACTAGTGAAATGAATCACATAGCATCAATCATCACTTCCGGGGCTTGTACCCGGTAACCAGGACTTTTGGGACGTCACCCATTCCAGATCTCCTCTGGCTCAAGCGCGCTTAAGTGGGCTAGATTGTGGGGAAAACTCCACAGTTAAGAGTGCTTGAGCAGAGGAGATCTGGGATGGGTGACCTCTCGGGAAGTCCTGGTTACTGGGTGCAAGCCTCGGAAGTGATGATTGACGCTATGTGGTTCATTTCACTAGTTTCAATCCCACTTCTTCACCCCTGTGAGCATCACCCAATGCAATGAGTACTAGGTGAACTATTCAAAAATCATGAGAAATTAGTCAGTTACGACTACCTCTCATGGAAATGTTCATACGTGAATGACTTACTTAACGCAGTTGAATCCCAAAATGATATCTAATATAATGCACTGCGTAAACCCCATAATACTTAAATTCAAAAAGAGTGAAGGGATCTCCACTAGAATGGTTCATGAGGCACAATACTTGCTAAGGTTTTGCAAATGGGGTAGCAAGCTAAGTGGGCTAGATTGTGGGGAAAACTCCATAATTAAGCGCGCTTGAGCCGGAGGAGATCTGGGATGGATGACCTCCCGGAAAGTCCTAGTTACCGGGTGCAAACCCTGGAAGTGATGATTGACGCTATGTGATTCATTTCACTAGTTTCAATCCCATTTCTTCACCCCTGTGAGCATCACCCGATGCAATGAGTGTTAAGTGAACTATTCAAAAATCATGAGAAATTAGTCAGTTACGACTACTCTCATGGAAATGGTCATATGTGAATGACTTACTTAACGCAGTTGAATCCCAAAATGATATCTAATATAATGCACTGTGTAAACCCCCTAATACTTCAATTCAAAAAGAGTGAAGGGATCTCTACTTGAATGGTTCATGAGGCACAATACTTGCTAAGGTTTTGCAAATGGGGTAGCAAGCTAAGTGGGCTAGATTGTGGGGAAAACTCCACAGTTAAGTGCGCTTGAGCTAGAGAGATCTGGGATGGGTGACCTCCCGGGAAGTCCTGGTTACCGGGTGCAAGCCCCGGAAGTGATGATTGACGCTATGTGATTCATTTCACTAGTTTCAATCCCACTTCTTCGCCCCTGTGAGCATCACCTGATGCAATGAGTGCTAAGTGAACTATTCAAAAATCATGAGAAATTAGTCAGTTACAACTACCTCTCATGGAAATGGTCATACGTGAATGACTTACTTAA